>JAECUM010034603.1:0-43373 GCA_016617855.1 Megalonaias nervosa
TGACAAGATCTACAAAATTTACAAACATCACTTTTGATTTTTGGCCAATAAAAGTGAGTCAAGATCTTGTGATAAGTTTTATTTATCCCTAAATGACCAGCCAGAGGAGTTTCATGGGTCAAACTAAGTATTTCCTGACTGTAAGATTTTGGAACTACAATCTGATAGTTCACTGACCACTCGTCATTAGCAAGTACCTCGGGAGGTCATTTTCTCATAAGAATTCCATTTTTAATGAAATAACAGAAAGGTACTTCAATGGCTTCAGTTTCACTAATGGCCCTCTGAAACAAACAGGAGATCTCGGGATCTTTTTCCTGTTCGACAACAAGTGATTGTTGCTTGTCACCCTGATTAGATAAAAGAGAATGAGTATTTAAAAGAGGATCACAGTGATCAATACCTTTTGACTGATCCAAATTAGGAGTGAAAGTGACCTCATCAAAAGCCTGACCAATACATGTGTCAGCTACAGGAATATTTTCCATATCAAAATCATTCTCAGCAGCTTTCTTTGCCATAGCTCTGGTAACTGCACAAGCTGGGTATAAATCAGGGTATCCTTTTTCAATAGGATCAACTTTCTGGTCCAAAGAAGGCTTGTCAGTTACAAATGGATTAACCACAACCTTGTCTCCAGCTAAGTCATTGACTAGTAACAAATGAATGCCCTCAACAGGTAAAGTAGACACTATGCCAACTGTCACAGGTCCTGAAACTATGTCTGATGACAAATTTACAGAATGGAGAGGAACATTAACAAAGCCGCACTCTACTCCCTGAATGAGAACACTCTCATTAGAACAGGACTTCTCAGAAAAAGGCAAAGTACCTGATAATAAAAGACTCTGAGAAGCTCCTGTATCCCTTAAAATTTTAATAGGGATAGGATTGGCCAAATCACCCAAGAGTGATATAGAACCCTTTGACATGAATGGTTCATAATTCTCCATAATAAAATCAGACTGGGGTTTATTAGACCCAACAAATGTATTGCTTTCAATACATGACCATGACCTTGACCTCTAAGAAATACGAGCATTTGGGATAGGTCTGTCTTGATTCTGATGCCTATATTTTAATTTGAAGCAATCAGAAATGACATGTCCTTTTTTCTTGCAATAGGTACACGTAGGAATAGACAAAGATTTTGAATCAAGTTTATCAGAAGCTTGATTTTTAGAAGTTGTGCCAGGCTGAGTTTTAGAAGGAGTTGTATTAGGCTGAAATACCTTTCTACTAGTAGACTGCTGAGTGAATGATTTGCCTACTACAGGAAATTTATGAGTTAAAGAAAACTCATCAGCAGCAAGAGCTGCATTTTCCAAGGTTTCGATCTTATGCTCTTCAAGATGATTCTTAATGTCATTAGGAACACAATTCTTGAACTCTTCAAGTAATACAAGTTGTTCGAGACTTTCATAATCATGTTCAACTTTCTTGGCTAAGCACCATCTCTTAAATAACTGCTCTTTTTCTCTTTCAAATTCAAACATAAGTTTGTCCAGCTTCTTTTCTGTAGTTTCTGAATTTTTGCCGATAAGCCTCAGGGACTAACGCATAACCCCTTATGATGCACTCCTTAACTAAATCATAGTCTGAACTTTGCTGTACTGACAGGGATGCGTAGATATCTTGGGCCTTGCCAAAAAGTACACACTGCAATAACTGAGTCCAATGCTCCTTGGCCATTTAAAATTTTCAGCAACTTTTTCAAAATAAATAAAATATTTGTCTACTTCTTTTTCGTTAAAAGGGGGCACTAACCTGATATTTCTTGTAATGTCAAAACTTGAATTTGTATGTGAAGTGGAAATGTGCTTTTCACTTGCCAGCTCAGTTTCTTTCATTTTAACTTGAAATTCCCTTTCATTCTTCTCTTTTTTAAATTGTAACTGTTTATCTTTCTCCCTCTCCTGTCTCTCTCTCTCCTCTTTCTCAAATTGTAATTTCATTTGTTATTCTCTCTTTCCTCTCTCTCTCTCTCTCTCTCTCTCTCTTCTCTTTCTCAAATTGTAATTTCATTTTTTATTAATTCTCTCTTTCCTCTCTCTCTCTCTCTCCTCTTTCTCAAATTGTAATTTCATTTGTTTTTCCTCTTTCTGAAGCTCGAGCTTCCTTAACTCCAATTCTATCTTGTATTTCATTTTTTATTCTATTACTTTTATGTCAGAGTCTGATACTGACTTACTGACCGAAGCCAAAACACTTTTATCAAAAACATTCTTCTCTACCAAATACTGAATCAAAATGTTTTTAATTTCTTGTTTTGTTAAGGAAGATTTTGCTTCAGAAAGATCGTACTTTCTGGCAAGTTCAAGCAGCTCATCTTTTTTCAAACTATCCAACTACTCCTGAGTAGGACTAGAAAGAAAAGTCTCCACTTTTGATGACATTGTGAATGAAAGCCTGTTGTTTTCACTAATGATTTCCAACAAAATGTAAAATAGTACATGGGATTTAGAAACTAGGGGAATTTAAATTTGAAAAAACAATTTTCTGAAATATTTAGCCAAAATTTGTATATCCCAAGGACGAGGCCCCAATTTTCTCTTGTTACATGTAGGTTCGTACAAAGGTAACAAAAGAAAAGAGTGAAGCCAACAAGCTTTGTCAATTTAACAAAAATGATTTATTTCCCTAGAAAAGAATGTAAAAATAGGAAATAGGACTTACAGTTTGTGAATATAATCCAAAATTTAATCCTAAGATTGAAAAATATAAGTCCTATCACTAAACAGTTCTAATTGAATCTGGGTTCGAATCTTGATGAAATTCCAATATGGAGGCGATGACGTCAGATAATGCCTGTACTGATGTTAACAGATCCTCATTGAATCACAGTTTATAATGTTTCCGTTAAACTTCCAGAATAAATTTCCACTGAATTTCTTTGTCCCAGAACTTTTATGAATATAAAGCATTTGTTTAGTTTTCCAGAGAATAAATTATTAAATTCCAAAAAACAGATGAACTTCAAAAACAATCTGGCTTCAACAATTTAAACACCTTGTACCTTCAAGGTGTAGACATACGACTGACTGGAAAGCTCTTGGAATGAGTATTAAACCCAACTAAAACATCATCCCAGTCCTGCGTGATGGGTCATGTGGTCTCTTAACATTTGAACAGCGCAATAAAAAAAATGAAAATTATCACGTAGGCAAGAACAGCCCTATCTAAGAACCAAATTCTCACACTGAAAATATATAGAAAAAAAAGGCTATTTACAATTCAGCTAACACTCGGGTCAAAATGACCATGACAATAGCCACTCGTCTTCACTCGATGTTTACAAAATCTATGAACCAGAGTGAGCTAAAAATAGTGCTAATGTAATACCTTTTACGTTCTATACAAACTGAATTTACTGAAAAAAATATTGAATCCCATGAAAATAATCATTACAGTAGAATATAATGAAACAAAATAAAAAGAATTTTAAAACTAACACACAAGCAATTTAATCACATATACGTAACAATAGGCACATTCAAAATACCAAAGTTTGCCCTTCAAGGTAGACTACTTGGTGTGATATCACTCTTTATGTAGGAGTATTGTTGCACTGTGAACTCCGGGGGAGTCAAGTTATTTACATGTGACTTCTGATTGTATTAAATAATGTAGAAAAATTCTTAAATAATCTAAGAAGAAGGCCAGGACCTGCACATCAACCCTGCAATCAAATTGTTAGTTAAGAAGTTTAACTGAAACCTTAAGAAAATATCAAAGTTGTGGGTGCCAATGCCAGTAAAAAAGTGGCTGCCTTACTTGCAATGGCTTGACAATAAAGTCAATGAAAAATATTTGAGATGTTTAGAGAACTTTAGTGATTTACAACCAGCTCATTTCCTGTTGCACAAAAGCCACTAGTATACTTTAAAAATATCTCTTGTCAACATATCCTTTCTCCATGTATTTTATACAAGGAGTCAATGGACTTAAGCATGTGCAAATTTGATGAAATTTTCAACAATCATGAAGATGTTATTTTATAGGCAATTAATGACAGAAGAGCGTTGGAAAGAAGTAACCAACATAATGACACTTACATGTGGATAAATAGTCAACTAAGAGTAGCACAAGTAAATAAATACTGACCAATAATGTCAGTTTGCATTGCTTGGACTTTTAGTTACATAAAAATGTTTCTAAACAAAATTAAATCAATCAGCACTTCACAGCTGTCATACTTAATAATGTAGGCATTTGTGGTTGAGTGGCTTAAAGCATCGTTCCAAGGTTATTTATTCTGAATCTTGCATATATGGTTTGAAGCCCACACAGAGGTGAAGTGTTTATCCAGGCCTTATTGAGCTTATTGAAACTAAATTCCATTATCTACATGCTGAAGGAGAAGAAAGCAGCAGTCTTGGTTCTCTAGACATGTTTGGTTGCAGGTAACAGAAGAGTATGGGCCTAACTGGCTTTGAATCCAAATGATGTCTGATTGGTATATATGACGTTAATACACAGCCTCTACCCTTATGCTGTGTATTAACATAAAATTCACACTTCACTTATTCAAGTTCATTACACAGTTCACTTAATGCACTTTGAATGACAAAGATGTAAGCATAATGTTATGGAGGTAGATGAATCAAAATAACTCAGATAAAACTCTCAGCCTTAGCTGTGCTAGGTTAAGTCATATCCCATCCCATTTTGGAAACGATAACCAAACGTGAGAATATAGGCCCATGAGCTTATTTGTAAGTGAAACAAGTGTTTTTCCTTTAATCTCAAACAGGTCTAAAGTTACATAGTGAAATGGAATGCATGAGCAAAAACTTAAAGTACTAAACCATGACCTTAATTTTGAAGTTAGGACCCCAAATGTGGTTGGCAATGCACTTTCTAATGATGATGTGTATATATACTAAATTTCATCCCTTAATCTCAACTGTTTGAAAGTTATAGAGTGGAAAGGAGAGTGGAAGATAAAACTTAAAACACTGTGCAGTTACTATGACCTTGAAGATAGGATTCAGAAAGTAGTATGTACAAATATACCAATATCCCTTAATCTTAAATGGCCTCACAGTTATGGCTTGAGTTATGTCATCCATTCTATGATGATGTATGAACATAGCAAGTTTCATCCCTAAATCTCAAATGGCCTCAAAGTTATAGCTTGAAGTACATGACACACATTCTAATGATGATGGACAAATATACCAAGTTTCATCCTTTAATCTAAAATCGCCTCAATGTTATGGCTTATGGCACGTGTCACATATTCAGTAATGATGTACAAATTTCCAATTTTCATTCCTTAATCACAGATAGTGTTGAAGTCATAGAGAGTAAATGAAAGTGTGATGGATGGATGGATACAAGTGCAGATACTATGTGTACTGCTTTCTGATGAAAAGATGGGGGACAATAATTACACCTGAAAATTTTCTGACCCTAAGGCTGCAAAGGTTCACTCTTTATAAAACAGCCAATTTAAGCAGGTGCAGCTGTTTTGCTATAATTATAATATATACAACTTAATATGTCCATTTAGGAGATAAAGACATGATTTATAATGTAATGGTAATGGGGCTTTTGATCATTTCTTCTGGCATACTGATCATAGCAAATCAAATTTGTTCTTAAATAATTTTCAGACGTATTCTTAAATAATTTTGAAGAAGAGTTTTTTTTGGATGGATATGCTTGTAGTTCCAACTTACTGTTTCTGTATTAATTGGGCATCATGGATGTTGCTACATAACACATGATCAAAAAATTTAGGGTACAGGTGTGAAATTTCACTCCAATCTTGTTATTCATGTTAATTTGTCTACATTTTTTCTCGATGATAAGACAGAAATTATGCAGTCATGTATGTATTATTTAGAGTTTATTTACCTCTTTTCCATACCCATGCAAGTCACCCCTAAAGGAGCCCCTGGAACCAGTGAAGGAGAACACTGAGAGTGGGATTGGAATGGGCACATTCACTCCAACCTGAAAGAATTGAAAGCATGAATTCTCTTGTTTTTAAAATAACAAATTTTTAAGTAAATTATATTACTGAAAGAATAATTGCCTATTCATTAGCATTTGGAATATACACCTTCTATCTTCTGAATCATTCAGGCTGGACCAGCCCCACGAGAAAGAAGAAAATTTGTCCTTCTGTCTCATATAGATAAAGGGCAATAACTTTTGCCCATTACCTCCCCTTTTTGCCACCGGGTGTTGCTAGTTTTAAACTGAGCAATATACCAACAAGGATGCTCACATGGCATGGCAGTTGGGAGGGATTTTAAATAATGTGATTGGGTAAGAAGCACGATTTACTTAAACATTTGCTTTCTCCTTCAGATATCTTCCCCGATCACATTAACGAAAGGAGAATAGGTAATAAGAGGAGGAAATGCTGAGCATCCTACTTATACCTCAGGTGTCATTCTATGGAAGAAAGATTGGATTCCCTGTGTGAACAATAGCCCACTCTCCTACTTAAAGCAATAGAGCATATGGTCCCATGAACTATGACCACTCTATCAGGTTAAGAAGATGATTATTTAAATATTGCTATTGTAGCCTTGGAACCCACCAGATTTATGTTTTGTCTCTGCAAAGGTAAATTCTTAAGAGAAAAGGTCAATGCTGCATGCCTGCCAACAGCTTCTATGATGTCTTGGATCGAAACGTTGCATTTTATTCCTTGGCTCATAGAGATCGCTCTATTGTCATGACCCTAAATTCTCATGAGGAGACTCTGATCATCATGACATCAGAACACGATGAACATATAACTCACTTAAGCCAAGAAAATCACACTTGGGAGTTGATAGCCTGTTTTCTCACCTTCATGGGAAGAAAGGGTCCTTTGGTCATGCTACTACTTGTCTCTGTGCACTTAAATATTGCTTGAGGGCACAGAGAGGATTTTGCATTACCGCTGCTCTCAAGTGATTTACTGATGAGAGGGAGCATATGATTACTATCTGATAGACCATGATGGTTACTGGTTCTTGGCTACTATGTCTTGCAGTATCATGAGGATTATGAACCATCAGATCAAAATAGCTTGGGTCAACTGAAAATGCAAGTCACTCAACCTACACGCCAAAGCTAAAGGTGTCAGGAAGCATATTAATATGCTAACAACTACAGCAAGGTCCAGAATAATTGTTCAGATTGTCCTGAATTGAGCAATGACAAGATCCAGTAAGTAGAAACAGGGTGAGGTATTCTGGCATATTCAAATTAAATTTGTCTAATAGGTATGATTGGTCTTTATTATGACCTCTTCTTCTATAATTTCTCAATGTGTCAGATACCATGGAGCGGTGGCCATTGATGATAAATGGTGCCCACTTTTTCTCTTTCTAGAGCCAGAGAAAAAAGTAGGTTAGTTGAGGGACTGAGGCACTCAAAGGGGTTTTGTTACTGACTCTACGCTAGTCCTTGAAAACATTCCCCTTTCCCTCATAAGCATTCAGAGTGGAGAACCTTCTTGCTCTCGAGATTCTCTCCACAACTGAATGTCTAGATTCTTTCTGTTGCAAGACTTTCCTGACAAGAGTTGTGAAAGAGACAATGGTCCAGACATGGGTGTAACGCTTGTGACTGTGGTTGTTTGAAGAGACTCAGGCTATCAAGCAAAAGAAACTTTTGTGAAGCTGGGTAACAGGGACATGGAAGTAGGCATACTCAGATCATTGACCCAGGACATTACCCATTAGAGAGGGGTTGTCAGAATTATCTGGTAATTCAGACCATCTATTTTCTGTACTATTTTCTGCACCAAGCATGGGGGGGGGAATGCCCATAACCCCTCCCAAACTGATTGACAGTGCAACGATTGCCCAAGCTTTTGGGTCCAGAACCAGAGAGACAAACATGGCCCATTGTAGTTCCACCTGCAAAAAGTCGATCTTTGAACACCCCCAATCCAATAGGTGAAGGGACCATTCCATATGGATAACCTGACCCTTTCTGGGGAGAATGTCAGCCAGGACACAGAGTCTGCTGGGAAGGTTCTGATCAGTACATTGTTCTTAAGTTGGCAGCACTGCCAAACCTGCAAGATGTACATACCGTCACTTCTGGTTATGGATTCTCCAGAGTAGTTCGTGTGCTGCACCACTCATATAGAAACTTCATTGGTGATATTTACGTTTTGACTGAGTGGACTAGAAAGGATGTAAATGAGCTTGAGAAGTCATTTGTAACAGGCACATAGAAAGGCAGCCAGCAGGATCAAATCTAGTGCCACATTGAATAACCTGAAGAGTTACAAGAACTCTGTCACTGAAATCCCTGTCCTGCAGGAAACAACTACGAGTTCAATGATCTGCATGACACAGACATGAGGTAGATGTACATTACTGAGATTAGTTATAACCTCCATACCCAATTGGACAAAACACTGGGATGGGTCAAGGTCAGATTTTTTCCAATTCATGTGAAAATAGAGATAATTCAAAAGGGACAAGAGATCGCTACTACCTCTGAGGAGAATAGAACTTATTATATGTTTTTATAGTCCAGATGTACCGCCATTGCCATAGAGGAAATGGACAAGGGTATGGTGATAATGCAATCTGTAATTTGGTTGAAACCTAGGAGTTGATATTACACTGACTCGAAGGACTTTAAATTGGCAAACTTGTCACGGTGAGCAAACAAAAGAAACTCTTGTGAAGCCAGGTGAATAGGGACATGGAAGTAGGCATACATGAGATTGTAACTGATGGTATACTTATCCTTTCAGATGGAGAGATGTAAAGATCTTGCCGTTTCTATCTTCAGCCTCAGTGGAAAAATGAATTCATTGAGGCAACTTAAGTCTATGATCATCCTCAATTTACCATTGACCATTTTGGTTAGCGACAGCCATGAATAGAACCTGGAGATTGTGTTTTCCATAAATCTCCAGTGTCAGTTTGTAGATGAGTGACTGTATCTCATGCTGAAGATTTTAATCCTTCTTCCGATCTGATGGCACATCCGTTAGAAGTGGAGAAGTAGAAGAATGAGGAGGTAGGATAAATAATATCTGAAGCCCTTCTGAAATTACTTATTTCACCCATTTGCTTTGTGGTAATAGGCTCATCAAATGTGACCGGAATTGCAGGAGTCTGGTGCCACAGGTAGATTGTCTGCGGGTGGTAGGGGTGTTATGTCAGCAGTGGCAGACAGGAAGATTGGGAGTGGAGAAACTTGGTTTTCTACCTTCCCTGTAAGGGTGCCTCCTAGACTGGTTGGGCTGTCATCTGCTGGCATAAGGTTGAAATCTGAACAGCACTTTGAACATAAAAGATCCCTTTGATTGACTATTATACTTTATTTCCGATGCAGCAGGGACAGCTGATTTCTAAAATTAGGATATATTTAGAGCGTTAAATCAGGATAGTAGTGCCTGCCTCCGAACTTCTCAGATCTGCACCCAAACAGCAATGGCGAGCCAAATAGAATCATCCTTAAAACCAGGGTGTGATATTTGAAGGTGGGTTGGGTTGTTTTTTTTAAAGCGTCGTGGAGCTCAAATATTCCATATGATTGGCCAAGTTAAAATTGACAGAAGCAATCAACACATTCGCCATCGAATGGTGAGCTACTCTGTTTATGACCCAAGCAATTCAATCCATCGACACCCAGGTTTGTTTCTTGGCCAGGCTTTTCCTCGAGTCAGAAAATCATCAAGGAGTCCAAATCTAACATCAAAAACGTAATGACAATGTTCCAAACCCACGCCTTGGTTGCGAGAACTTTTTATTCAAAAAATTAAAAATTCATATCCATTTATTGAAAAGTGGGGACAGACATGTTAACCGCCACTGAATTTTGTATCTAACGGCAGGAATTCAGGATAATAGGTGCTGAAATGTGTATCATACCAGACTGTTAATGGCAGCTTCCATTTTGGGACAAACTATTCCCTGTGCCAACGAGGACACAATGTCATTCTTTCTATATAATTCACAGCCAATAACACATGGGTAAGCAGTGAATAATGGAGAAGCCAGCTGTGCCAGATGATTTTGTTGTAAGGATTATGACTAACAAAGTTATGGTTGGTGCTGGTACCGGTCGTACTGTGGGCGTGACTGGACAGATGAATCAGTCACTAAAATACCCATCATAATGGCTTGAGTAAGTCTTATGCCACGCAAGACGGACAGATATATCACTAAGAAATCAGTAATTGTAACTGTATGTAGCCGTAGGCATGTTAGGATGGAAAATATATTATTAAGATCTACATAATTGTCCAAAGATGAAGCTGTAGGCCGGGCGATATGGATGGAATTTTCAGTTAGATCCCTTGATTGAGACAGCTGCACTGGCTGGATGATGGGCTACAACTTGCTAGATAACCGTTGATGGCTTTGGACAGCTATATATAGTAAAAGATAGATCTGTTGGATACATTAAAACCCCATGTGCCTAGACTTACAGGCCCGAAGGTCATTGTCGGACATGTGGGGTGACTTATGCCACCTGGGTTACCTAAAAATGGGGTAAACTCCACTATTGTAGCATAATTAGTTGTATGAATTTAAATTTTGTGTCATCATCGCCCTCTTTCTTTGCCTTGGTTGACTTTTGCAAAACTATAGTATATACGCTCTCAGACACTAAGGGCACACACTGCAATGTACTGGCTGAGCATATTTTGTACGTGCAAGGCATGACACACGTGTGTCTTCCTAAGCCTTGAACTTGTTGCATTTAATACACTTCGTGGACAGGTTTTTCAGAAACAACAAGATAAAAAAACACACAATAAAAATGTTTAATTTAACAATGCAGTGTGTTAATAAGTTGCCAAAACAACACCCATTAGTAACTGGTGAGCAAACAATGGGCAGTCTGCAAAAAGCTATGAATAGCAACAGGCATCAATGATAACATGTTGCACCATGAGGTATAGAAATTGCCAAGTATGAGAAAGTGTAAAAATTTTACAAAATATTCACATAATTTTAAAAAAATAGAGTTGCTACCTGCTTAGAAATGAATATTAATCCAAATAATCCAAAATTAAAAAAAAATATAGTTGCTACCTGCTTAGAAATGAATATTAATCCAAATAATCCAAAATCCTTCTTGGATGGTTGTGATTTAACACAAATTTGGTTTTGGATTCATGGGATGTTGTATGGGAGCAAAACCTAAAAACTAGTGACACCTGTTGGTGGCAAAGGGAGGTAATGGGCAAAACTTATTGCCATTTGTTTATATGAGATAGATAAGATAAATTATTATCCTTTTAGCAGGGCTGGATTCAAGAGGTTGCAGGCTTATATTCCTTATGTTAATGAGATCATAGAACTTATTTGAAATCGAAAAGTATTTCCTGACCTCCCTCTTTTGACCCTCAGCCCAAGGTTGGAGTCTTTTGGGTAGGTTTTCAGTGCTAAAAAAATCATATAGTCTGACAACCTAGGCCACTCTAATTTCAGTTTGGACCCCTCCTATTTTCTAAGTGAATTGCCCATCTGGCTTGTGGGAAAAATATCTAACTAATGCCTTAGAAAACTTGATTTGCACTGAGAAAATGCTGGTTCTTTTTTGAAGGCTCTAAATTATTAATATTTACCCCTATGTAGGCTCCTTATCCTCTTGATGATCATCTACCTAATGTACTTTTATTGCAAACTGTAAACTTTGTGCACCATGTGAAGTATGTGACCTATGAATACGGAACATATTGCCTGGGTTACCTATAATTAGTGCTCATTTTGCTTCAACATACATGTGATTCTACTGTGGTAGAACAGAAATACCATTTTAAGGTTGTCCACCACACAGCTTATAGTTTAAATCTACTGCATTTGGAAATTAGAGGATAAGAAATTAGTTTTAAAGAAAATTTAATTTTTATTTGTTCTATCCAAGTAGTACAGAAACCAGGAAGGACCAGTATGACCCGAACTGTTCCAGCAGTCATTGGGACTGGAGCAATGAAGTGTGACTGTCTGATTGGACTAGGCTAACATATTTCACAACTTGCTGTTAATTGATTATCTTATTGTTATCATCTGGCAAGTTTAATCCAAATTCAGAATGTTATTTTTGAGGTTTTATAAGTAATAACAGGACCAAAGATGGTCCATGATCACTCTTGAGGATTTTTTAAACTTGGCCATCCTTTGGCAGAAGTGAGATAAAATGGTGAGCCAGACCAAAAATATTATTTTGTTTACTTCTGTTCATATTTAAAGAATAGCAATTGCAAGATTGTGTGACAAATAATAGTTTAAAAAATAGGGCCCTTTTGGGCACATGGAATTGGAGTTAGGGCCTGTGATTTTTTAAAGTCACCACTCCTGGCTTTGTGACTGATTTTATGTTATTTTATGCACTGGAGTCCCAGTCTACATTATTGATTTTTGGATTACTGACCGCATAGGCCAATTCTAAAACATTTGAAATGTACAACTCTGTAGTGATGTTAAATTTTGATAAAACCACCCATACCCTCCTCACCCTCTAAGATGTGACTAGAATTTGAAACATGTTGCCACAATTTTTACCCACAGGATTTAAGTACTCATCCAAGTTTCATGTGTCTAGCTTTAATAGTGAAGGAGTTCATTTACAAAACACTTGCATATCAGGATCACAATACCCCTGTGCTTCTTTACATTACACATGTACATATAGATGGACTGAATCACAATACCCATGTGCTTCCTTACTTTACACTTGTAGGTGTGGATTGACTGAATCACAATATCAGAGATGGACTGAATCACAATATGCCTTTGTTTCTTTAACATATATTACACCTTTATGTATAGATGGAGAATATCAGAATATCTCTGTGCCTTTATACATTACACTTGTAAGTATGGATTTACTATATCACACAATTCCTGTGCCTTTATACATTACACTTGTAGGTATGCATTTACTGCATCACACAATTCCTGTGCCTTTATACATTACACATGTTGGTATGGATTTACTGCATCACACAATTCCTGTGCCTTTATACATTACACTTGTAGGTATGCATTTACTGTATCACACAATTCCTGTGCCTTTATACATTACACTTGTAGGTATGCATTTACTATATCACACAATTCCTGTGCCTTTATACATTACACTTGGAGATGTGGATTGACTGAATCACACAATTCCTGTGCCTTTATACATTACACTTGTAGGTGTGGATTGACTGAATCACAATATCAAAGATGGACTGAATCACAATATGCCTATGTTTCTTTAATATATATTACACCTTTATGTATAGATAGACAATATCAGAATATCCCTGTGCCTTTATACATTACACTTGTAAGTATGGATTTACTATATCACACAATTCCTGTGCCTTTATACATTACACTTGTAGGTATGCATTTGCTGTATCACACAATTCCTGTGCCTTTATACATTACACTTGTAGGTATGCATTTACTGTATCACACAATTCCAGTGCCTTTATACATTACACTTGTTGGTATGGATTTACTGTATCACACAATTCCCGTGCCTTTATACATTACACTTGTAGGTATGCATTTACTATATCACACAATTCCTGTGCTTCTGTAAAAGCATGTGGATAACATAATGACAAACATGCAATATTTTGTATGTTTTAATTGAAACACAAGAAGAAGGCTTGCAGAACAAGCATGTATACTTGCATTAAAAACTTATTTTATTATAATAAGACTGTTCACAATGCTACTGTTTTTGCCAGTAAAAAAGTGACTCCTAATGCCCCTCTTTACTACTGTGGGCTACACAGAAGAAGAAAAAAACCCGTAGTATTAATTACTGGATACAGATGTCTTTCAATTATGTGACTTTTTCTCAAGACAGACCACCTTCTGATCTGATCTGGTAATCTCATCCTATACAAGGGAGTCCTTTTGTTTCTGATTCTGCACCCTTTATTTGAGGCTATATTTATACATCCATCTGGGGTATAATACTTATATAATGAGGCTAATCCTTGCATCACAGGAAGAATGAATACTGTAGAAAAAGTGTGTACACAAGATAGAGAAAGATACCATTTCAACAATGATACTAATTTCACAATAAACTGCAAGTTTAAAACTACAATTTTCATTAATATTAAACAAGTCATTAAATAAAATTTAAATTCTTTTGAAAAACCTCTACTGTAAACATTACACTATCATTTGAAAATAAATCACAGCTAATATCAGTTAGTAGCCATATACGTCCAGCTTGTCATCAAGGGTTTCCTTTTGCAGTTAAATCATTTTCAAAAATAATGGTGATTATTAAGCATAGGTAAATTAGTTTCATTTCCAATTAAAACTGAATGTTTATAAAAACAAATTTCCAGACTTCATACATTTCAGTTAAATAATGATGACGAATAATGTAAATTTTATTTAATTGCAAAGTCATGACTTCATTATCTGATTTTACTGATTTTTCTTTTACAAAGTTTACATCTCTTCCTTGAGTAAACCTGTGCGAATGCAATAACTCACCCCCCAATCTCATTCCTAGTCCCAAACTGTGGCTCAATGCAAAATCCAACACATATACGATTATCTTCCAATTTGACTGAATACATAATTTTTATCAGAAAATAAATTTCACTCTAATCGAACTTCTGTAATTTTGACCTTTGACCGCCTCCCAGACACAAAGGTGGTACCTTGGGTGGTGTCAGGATGATGCCCTTATGTGAGATGGTGATTACAAGGGCAAAATAACTACAATATTTTGTGAATTTCCACTCAGCAGTTTAGATCGAGATATGGTTACGGACAGACAGATGGAAGGCATGACAATATGCCCAATAGCTTTCAATATCAGGAGATAAATATTATCTTTCTCATCTAATCTGTGTATATATATATATATATATATATATATATATATATATATATATATATATATATATATATATATATATGCATCCATATACATACGAATATTAAACTTGCATTAGAGAACAATCTTCCAGGCTGAATTACTTTACAATGTCAAAGACTGTTGTGCCAAGGCTAGATTTGTTTTATAAAACATACTAAATACCCAGCAATCTGTTTGGTGTATTCATGTGGAAGCTTATGTTTTTGCTGGCATATTTTGAACATTTCAGAATGGTGAATTCACTATTTTTTATGCCACATTTTATGTATTTCATTGTTGCTAAAAGCCATGAATTTAGAGACAGAACAAAACAATCATCCTTACATAGAAACAAGAGGAATCTTTCCCTAGCCCACAAATGTAAGTACCAAACAAAAAAGTGATCATTTCTTAGGCAAAACAGTAAAAATTTACACCTAGGAAAATAAATGACAGTGGCATTACCATTGGGATTTTCGCTGATGATAAAATTGTAACAGTGGGTCTTATCATTGTGATAGGGACTCGTTGCTGTGAGAGGGACTCATCACTGTGATAGGGACTTGTTACTGTAAGAGGGACTGTGGGAGGGATTTATCACTGTTTGATGGATATGTCATTGTGAAGGACCTTTTGTGATAGGGACTTGCATTTGTGAGAGGAACATGCAATTGTAAGACTGCTCATTCTTTACCTGACCAACATCAATCTCCATTGTAAACTTTCTAGCAGTGGCTCCATTTGTGGTGAATATAGCAGTGCCATTTCCGTAGGGATTTTCATTGATGATCTTAATAGCTTCATCAAGTGTCTCAGCCTCCATGCCACACAGAAGAGGGCCAAAGATTTTCTCCTTGTAGCATCTCATATGTGGCTAAAATGACCAAAAACACATTTATGGAGAATACTTTATGATTAATTTATGAAATATACAGATTATAATTCCCTGACCCCATTTTAGTTTGGGAGCAACTAGTATCATAATAAGTCATTTGTTGCAAATCCCATGCTGAAATGACTTGCATTTAGGTTGAATAGTTATAACAATATTTTTAAGATGGCTGATACGTTGACCATACTGGACATCAGATTGGCCCCATTTTCAATGGGGCCAACTAGATATTATAAGATGTTATTTAGCGAAAACCCCATGTTGATTTAGCATTCATTCAGGCTTTAATTTGGTTTGGTTTTTGTGGAGTTTAACACCATTTTTTCAGCACCAAACAGACTATACATGACCACCAGTATATTTGGTGTGGAAGAACCTGGGAAGAGCAGCTACCCACAGCAAGCTACATGCCAGATTTCGTAACATACCCCCACTGGCTGAGCCGAGATTTGAATTTATCCAGACAGAGGTGAGATGTGAGCGATCTGTAAATGCAAGCACCTCAGACCACTCCGCCATCCAGGGCGCCCACCCCTAGTCATGAGAAATAACAATACGATTGTCAAGATGTCCAATGTGGTGGCCATATGTGATGTCGAAAAGTGAAACGTTTTCTTTTAGGACCAACTGGACCCCACAGCTAGGCATTATAAGAAGTCTTGTAGTGAAACCCCATTTTGATATGGTCTGCCATTCAGGATGAGAAGCAATAACAACACTTTCAAGATAGTTGATTTGGCGGCCAAATTGGATGTCTGAGCAGCACCATTTTCATTTAGGACCAACTGGACCTCATGATGAATGTGTGTAAAGTGTTATGGCAATCCTCCATGTTGTTGAGGATGAAAATAGGTAAGAAATATATGTAATGGATGCAAAGATGATGGACATCCTAGGGCAGACTATGGGCCATACCTTGAGCTCTTATGCTCTATGACAAGTAGAGCTAAATATCAAGATTGACAAAATTACATGTGATTCTTAATGTGAACTTGTGTTACAACAGCAATCTGATTTTTTGCGTATTTTGAAAATTCCTAAACAATTTAATGAGAAATAGCCTAAAGATTTTATCTTCTTGAAATAAAATTTTCAGTTTCAAGAACTGTCTTCATTTTAGATAAATGCTCATTAGGACTGTTTCAGGAAAATATTTTCCCCTCCCGGGGATGACACTTTTAAAAAAAAAAACATCTGCAAGAAGTTGTATTTCAAGCTATTTTGATCTGACAGTGAAGAGTTCATCACGAAAATAGCTTCGGGTGTGAGCTGTCATCAAAACTGTATAGCATTTTAAGGGTTAAGATAAACTAATAAACAAGAATCTGAAAAGAAAAGAAACTGTTCGGATATTTATTTGAACAAAATACCCCAGTCTGTACAAGAAAACTTTGTCATCAATAGATGAAAATCTCAATAAAGCAAAACTTTGGCATTGTTGGATGTTAAACATTAATACATCATTATGGAACAGATAAGAGATCTGGAATTGTAGGCAAAAAAGCACTTATTCAAGAAAGTGAAATTCATGTTACTGTAGTGAAAAATCTTATTTTGGAACAGATTTTTAAGAAACAATACCTATGAGATGTTGTAAAGTGTACATAACAACCATAAAGAACAGTTTGCAACTTGTTAAAGCAGGGTATATATATATATATATATATATATATATATATATATATATATATATATATATATATATATATATATATTCAGACAGCAGACTGAAAGGGTGGTTCTCATCACAGAACAATATTCATACATGATCAGGAACATGTTAAGCTCAGAAATAACTGAAGATTAATGCTTATACAACTAGAAGGGACATATTTCAAGATTTTGATTTCAACAGAGCCCTAACAGGGGAGCAGTAAGAAAGAGAAAATTCTTAATATTGGCTATCTATGATAGAATGTTTTCGAAAGGCTAAATTTATGTATAAAGTTTTTAATGGTTCTATGCCCAATTATATAAAGGATATGTTATGTAAAAGGACAATTAATATCAATACAGTTTCTAGTGTATCAATGCTATACTCTGTGTCATCTAATAACTTTCTTGTTCCTACACCCCAAAACTGAATTGCATAAAATAGTTTGGTTTCCTCTGGTCCCTTTTGGAACTGTCTACCTAAAGATGTTAAAGATGCATCATAGGTGCCTTCCTTTCATCACAGATGTTTGAAATGGATGCAATCCAGATGATGTTCATACATGGGTATGGCCAACTTTGTATCTATTACATTCAATGTCTCTGGGTGGTAACCTGTGTGTGTGACTGTGTGTGAGAATGAAAAGGTTTTCAATCATGCACATTGGTGTACACAATGCTCTGTGTGCTGAATCCATACTTAGTTGCTCTTGTTTTACACCAATCCATTAGAAATTTTTTGTATGATGTTAGTTTCCCAACTGTATTTTATATATTTTCCTGTACATATGTAGATAATTGAGGACCACAAGGGAGATTAGTTTTTGTACTAATTGGGCCACCATTATTAAATAAAGACTTTATTATTATTATTATTATTATTATTATTATTATTATTATTATCTTACCTTGACATTGTAGATGACAGTTGGTCCAACAAAGTTTCCATTGTCATGTCCTTTAACAGCAACACCTCTCCCATCCAGGAGAGTTTCTGCCCCTTCATCCTTCCCCGACTGAATTAGTTCACAAACTCTTTTCTTAGCATAAGTGGATATCAAGGGCCCAAGATCTGCATCTGGCTCCTTGCCTGTGAAGAAAAACATTCAACATAAGTTTGACACATTCTGACATAAATTCTTGAAGAGATCTTAAAACAAAAATTGTGGCTGTGCAAAAAACAAAAACATATACTGTTAAGTAGATAGGGAGACACAAATGTTATTAACTCTATGGTTTCTTATTCCAGCCAAGAGGCAATATCAACAGAATACATTTTCAATAGTTTACTAAGCATATCATGTGTGCCAAATTCAGGTTGTTGGCATACATGTGAACCTCTCAGATGGGGGTGTATTTCTTCTGAGCTCACGGGTGTCTCCCATCACCCATTGAATTTACCCACATATGCAAAATTATTATTGTACAATTAAATTTGCTACATTGTATTCAGAGTTTTGTTCCATTGTAATATATTTTATAATACTGCCTGTGATCACATGACTGTGAACTGGCTTAAGCAGGGCAAGACAATTTAGTTGCTAATTTCAACCAGCATAAAACAAGTAACATTCTTTTCATTTTGTGGGCAGGGTCTGTTGGCTTGGTGACTGAAGTTTGCCTGGATGGATTATACTTTGTGTCACCGAAATAATTCTGAAAAGATTAAAGAAATTGATCATGATTGGATTACTAAAGAGCTCAATCAGCATAAAACAATTAACATTAATTTAATTCTCTCCTGAGGGCATGTTCTGCTTTAGTACATAAAGTTGTTGAAATGGATTAGAGTCTATACTATGCATGATCAAAATAATTTGGACAGTATTACTCAAGAGCCCAAGTAGAATCGTTACATGTAGGCTCGTACAATAATAACAAGAGAAAAGAGTGAAGTCAACAAGCTTTGTATATTTTAACAAAATAATTTATTTCCCTAGAAAACAATGTAAAAATTGGACAATAGGACTTATGGTTTGTGAATATTATCCAAAATTTAATCCTAAGAATGAAAAATACAAGTCCTATCACTAAATAGCTCTATTAGAATCCAGGTTCGAATCTTGATGACGTTCCAATATAGAAGGCGATGACATCAGATGTTGTCCTTGTACAAATAGCAAAAATTCCTCAACTGAATCACAGTTTATGTTTCCAAATAATTCCAGAATAAATTTCCACTGAATTTCTTTCTCCCAGAATTTATAAAACAATACACTCGTTTGGTTTTCTAGAGAATAAATTATTAAATTCCAAAAACAAATTAACTTCAAAAACAATCTGGTTTCAACAATAAAAAACCTATCCAGCCTTCTAGGTTTCGAAAATACAACTGACTGATGAGCGCTCAGAAAGGGTATTATATCCACCCAAATTATCATCCCGTTCTCGTGAGAAAGATTACGTGGTTTCTTAACACTTGAACAACGCAATAAAAAAATTTAAATTTGTCACGTAGCAAGAACCCCTATCTACTCTCACTCTGAAATAAATTTAAAAATAAAACATTGTTTATTCAGACTAGATGAAATGACCTTGGCAATAGCCAGTCGTTTTCGCATAGTGCTTACACTACCGCGGACCAAGGTGAACTAAAAATATTGCTCATGTAACGTTTTACGTCTTAAATAAACAGAATTACTGAAAGAAAATATCGAATTACTGAAAAAGAATTTCGAATCCCATGAAAATAATCATTACAATAAAATGTAATGAAACAAAAATAAAAAAAATTTTAAAACTAACACACAAACAATTTAATTACATATACGTAACAGAATAAAAAGAGACGGTGTGACTTTGGTTTTTAAGTTTGTCGAAGTGTCTAAGCATGCATTATCCCCTAATGCCAAAAAGTCAAAATCTAAGCAACATAAATGTCATGTGAAATTCAATGAAGGATGGAAATGTGAATTTCAGTGGTTGAAATAAAGTTACTTTTATGATATGTTAGGGTGGCAAGAATGACATCATGTGTCAGGCAGAAACCTAATCTGATAAAAGCATATTAACCATGACAACAAATATGCTATCACTGAAATTCATGTTTGCTGAATTTGCTTCAAATGTTGATAAATTTGCACATGTCAGTACATTATTTGCCAACTTTATAGCCAAACATATCTTCCATATCTTGTAGCAGATAATTTTTTAGATATAGTTAAAATAATGATTCCTGACTCAGGTTTTGCACAAAAACTCTCATGCAAACGGAAAAATATTAATCATATATAGATTATTTTAATGTTCATAAGAAATCTTAATTTTAATTGTACAATAATAATAATAATAATAATAATAATAATAATAATACTTTATTTTTATTATTTATTAAACTTACTGTCGTGTGCAACCACCTGCACAATGCAACCAGTGATGAAGATTTCACAGGCAAAATATGCGCTTGTCACTACTATGAACTAAATTGTGAAACCTAATACAAACACCACACAATCCACTGTAGACATGAATGTAAACAAGACTAAAGTAGATGTCACTAACTTCTATAATTGTAATCAGTAACACCCGGGGTGAATATGTCTTCGACTATAATATTAGCAAGTGATAATCATTTTTTTATTTGATTGTTATTATTAATAAAGAATGATGATAGTAATGATAATGATGACAACAAAGGTGTCTTCAAATTAGGCTTAAAGGTACAAATGGTGTGATGGTATAATGCATGCATTTGTGTCTCAAGTGGAGAGTCTTATGGGCATTCAAAGAACATTTGACCCAGACAGTACCAATCTCTCCAGTAACAGTATTCAGAACCAATCTAACATCCCAACTGAACTTGATGCTCTTCTATCATTTATAAGAGCTAAAATTCGGGATGATAATTATTTTTCAATAGCTAATGTTAGTGAAACTGATGTTTTTGATATGCTAATTGAGGTGAATATTAATAAATCCTCTGGATTGGATGGTATTGGTCCACGAATTCTTAAAATTGCTGCACCAGTAAAAACAAAGTCATTAACGCATATCATAAACTTAAGTATAATGAGTGGCAATTTTACAGAAACTCTGAAATGTGCAAAGGTTACACCTATCTTTAAGAAAGGAGAAAAGGAGGATCCGAGGAATTACAAACCAGTATCAATTCTACCTGTATTGTCAAAATTATTTGAAAAGCATGTAGCCATTCAGGTCTATACATTTTTTGAAACAATCTATTTCATAAAGTGCAATCAGGATTTAGAAAGTACCATTCATGCCAAACAGAACTTACCAAATTAATTGATCTTTGGCTGAAGGAAATAGATAATGGACACATGACTGGGATTGTTTTCCTTGACTTCAAAAAAGCCTTTAATCTTGTTGATCATGAAATTCTGCTGCAAAAGTTGAAATGTTACAGGTTCAACAATCCTTCTTTAAACTGGTTTAGATCATATCTAAATGAAAGGTCTCAATGAGTAAGCATTGGCAATATTAGCTCTCAATCTTGCACTCTTCATTCAGGGGTTCCTCAAGGCTCAATTTTAGGTCCTCTCCTCTTCCTTATCTATATCAATGATCTACCATTAAATAATGAATCCACAAATACAGATTTGTTTGCAGACAATGCAACCTTGTATACATCTAGTTCTGATACTGAAGTTATCCAAATGAGATTAAACTCAGACCTTATTAGAGTCCAAAACTGGGCACAACAAAATAGGATGGTAATTAATGAAGGTAAAACAAAATGTATGATTTTGGGGACATCACAAAGGCTACACAAGTCAGGGAACCCAGAACTATCTCTTGCAATAAATAATCATTCGTTAGAAAATGTCAAACATGAAAAGCTTGTAGGTGTGTCCGTAGATAATAATTTATTATGGAATGACCATATTGATAAGCTTTGTAAAACACTGTCATCCAAAATTGCCCTACTCAGCAGAATCAAGAAATATTTACCTACAGAAACGTGCAATCTATACTACAAGCATTATATTCTTCCAACAATGGATTATTGTTCAAATGTATGGGGAAACTGTGCTAAATCTGAGCTTGACAGGATTTACAAACTTCAGAAATGAGCAGCACACTTAATTTTAGATGCATCTATTGATCATCCCTCAAAAGCATTGTTTACAGAACTCAAATGGTTCACAACATATGACAGGATAGATTTTCACAAGGCAGGTCTTTTATATAAATGTCTACATGGAACTGCACCAGAGTATATTTAGGACTTATTCAGGCCTTTTTCAACACAATACCAGTTGAGATCAATATTACATGGAAACCTTCTAGCACCAAAACCAAGAACAGAGCTATTTAAAAAGAGCTTCCAATACTCTGGTACAGTTCTGTGGAACAAGCTTCCACTGTATGTAAAATCTGCTGAAAATGTTAGAGTATTTAAGAAGAGATATCATGAGCATATATGTGTTTCTAATAGATAATGGAATTTAGTATTTTAATACTAAATATGTTAAAATAAACAGTAATTATTGCTATCTTCATATAATGTGCATTGTTATACTCTTCTTAAGAGGGCCTCAAGGGAGAATAGTCCTTGACTAATGAGTCACCCTCTATAAATAAAGCATTATTATTATTATTATTATTATTATTATCGTTAAATGTTATGTCATTTCAAGGTTTTTCAAGTTTTATAATCTACATTTCTATCTGATATTCTTCATTTATCTTCTACAGAAAAGTCTCTACAACAAAACATCTTTTACCAAATTTGGTTGAGTGTTTTTTTTCTTTTTTTAAGGTACAGTTGTATAAATGCTTATCTACTTTTAGCAACAGTGGCCATACCTGATGGTATATCCACATAAACCTGGAAAGCCTTTGAGCGAGGCCACTTTCTGTTAGAGTTTGTAAAATTCTGTTCAGCAGTGACTTTTGTAACTTGTTTAAAGCTTTTCTAGTTTTACTGTCGACACTTCTGGCAACAGATAGGGTTCATTTAAACTTGAAAGACTTTCAGGCCAGGATGCTTTCTGTTAGATTTTGTCAAATTCTTCTGATTGGTTTTATGGAGCCATTTGAAAGATTTTTATATTTATTAATAGTGGCCATATTTGACAGGAAATCAGTTATCATTTGTTCAAACTGAAAGCACTTTAAAAAATGTTTGACAAATTCTGCTGTTTCTGAGAAGTCATTTAAGGTTTTTTATCTTCTAATTTTAGCAACAGTTGTAATCTGGTGGTGGAACAGCAGTAATTGTACAACATAAAAACATTGTTTTAGTAAATTGCTTCTTTTATAATTCATACTTGAGCACATTATATGAGGACAACTTTCTCAACTACCTCTGAATTTAGTCCTCCCTCAAAACAAATAGTGTCTTTCTCTGTCTCTCTCTCCCCATCTCTCTATCTCTGTTTGTCTGTTTGTCCCTCTCTCTCTCTCTCTCTGTCTCTTTTTCTATTTATCTATACTCTTACAGGCGTCGTTATACCAGGATGTACCAGTTGTTTTTTTTTACTCGAGTGAAACCTTAAAGGATGCTCACCTTGCAGGAAAGGGTGGGAGGGATTATTTGTAATGTGATCTGGTAAATATTATTAGAAAAACAAACTTCACTACAAAATTTTCTATCAAATACATTATCTGATCACATCACGTTAGAAGAATGGGTAAGAGGAGGAGGAGGATCTTCTGATAATGATAGTTTAGCACAACGAGAGGCAATTTGTTTATACATATTCATTATAGATCTCTGTTCGATTCTGCCATTGTCTATTGTTTCAGAATAAAAACTTTCCCAGGCAAATCCAGTGAGAATGACAAATTCTTGTCTGGGTGTAACGGTTTGTTTTCATGAATGGGGAATAGTCCCTATCTGTCCAGCTGCCACAAATTCAATAAGATTCAGTTCTTTACATAGCGAAGCCTTGTCCTGCAAATGGAAGCTGACTCCACTATATCCGGAACAGAGACATTAATAATGATTATGTTCAAGGCCAGGCTGAAGTAAGTTGCCTGTGTTTTGTGCGCTGAAATCTTCGCTGGTGTACCTGATCCTGTGAGAGTTCGGAGTACACTGATTTATTCTTTAGCCATGCAACCAGTGCTTGTGGGTTATGTCTTGCATTCATGACTTCAGTGATAGGATAGTCTTTTACAGTTGATGTGGATGTCTCAATGTGTCTGAGAGCATGGAACAGTAGCCCTTGATTTGTGATGCAAATAACTTTTTGTCTTCAAAGAGAAATATCAAGAAGTCATCATGCATTCCATGGTCGGAATAGTTTTTACCGTTACATGCATCTCATGTAACAACTGTGAGTATGTATAGGGTCCTGCAGCTTTGCTTCTCTCAGCAGATCGATCAAGCCAAGGGAATGAATAGTTATTGTTGGTTGACTAGTGACAGTAATTTATTCTTAGGTTGTGTCATTAGAATGACTGAATTGTTAGAATGCAACTGCTTGCAGTTCAAATCCATGAATATCGTAAGCAGCTGATGAACTTTGCATGTTAATTCGGGTAGGTGGAGACAGTGGCTCAAACATAGATGTGTTTGGCCAGGACAGATTCCATTCAGAAATAACATAAGTGAGCAAAGTCTGGATATGTCAGAATTGGACTGTAAGTCAGAGATTACCTTGTTGCAGCCCTGAAGTCTGAATGTGTCTGAGATCAAGGAACAGTATTCCTTGATTGTAGTAACGGATAACGTCTTGTTTTCAAAGAAAAAGAGAAAGAAGTGTGCCATCACGGAATGAGTGCTGAAAGTGGTGTGATGTCACTGATGTGATACCCATCATTGACAAAATAGAATTTCCCTTTGTATGTCCTGACAGAGTGGAGGATCTTCAGCTATTATGATCCTCTCCATAACTGAAGCTCAAAACTTCTTTTCAATCAGAACAATCCTGAAAGGAGCCAGGAGTGAAAGAAGAGTTTTTTTGGACATAGATGTATTGTGACAATCTCAGCTGCTTGAGCAGAGTGGAGGTTGCTATGATTCATCTGGGTATATTGGTCGTTAAATCGAACAATCAGAGCTATTGCATTCTGTGCCCCTCATTTTTTAAATTATCTTCATAATCAAAACTCATGGAGGGAAGGTGTTTGCCCACAATATTTTCCAGTTGATTAAAATGGACAGCTCCAATGAGCACAGACCCTTGGAAGATTCCAGGATCATGCAATTGTCTTCCCTTGATAATGGTCCGGCCAGGACATTGAGCTGGCCAGGAATGTGTTGGACTTGAATAATACCCAATACTGGGAGTACCCATGAAGGTATTCCCCAACCGTGAGGCAAAGTTCTGGTGATTGTTCATCCATTGCGAGAACATGTTTAAATGGATATGTTCCACCCAAGTTTGGAAAGCTTTGAGAATGGCTTTCATTTCCAAAATGTTGATATTAAAGCCATCTTTTGAAGCATCAACATGCTGTTGACTGTCACAGGTCCAGGAGTAAAATGGCATTGTAACAGGTCAACCTTGTGTTGAGTAGTTCAAGGAGCTGTAACAAAATTCCTTGCATAACTGACATCTTGTTTGATGCTTTCTTTGACACATGGGCTATATTTTCAATGCTTTTGAGGGAACGATGCCAAGTTGATATTTGTTAAGAGTTACATATCTAATGTTGGGAATGGTTAAGGTCTAACTTCTACACTGATCATCCACACTGAACTGCAAATGATGGAAAAAAGGTTGTTAAAGTTTTGAACTAAAAACCATACGGTATGTTGTTTAGTATGTCATCCAGAAACATTGTCTTCTCTATGAAGGACGTCCTTAACTGGAGCATGATTTGGACTAACATCTTGCTAAAGGTCAAAATTTGGCATCTTGGTTGATGCCTTCCCTGACAGATGATACATGTTGAGTGTTCCATACCTTGATGGACCAAAATGTTCAGACCAGAAAAGGACCAGTGACTCTACAATGATTATCCACCACACATTGGGGGAATGTAATGTTCATATTAAGAAAAAAACATCAAACTTACCAAATGCTTTTTGTGGTGGATCATGCAGGAATGTAGACTTTTCTGCGGCGGATGTCCTTAACTTTAAGCGTAGGCCCAAGGGCTTTGACTGGTTCTGTATAAATCAGTATACGGGGGTACACATTGTACATGTCAGGACTGATCACATGCTCGTCACATCTCTAACACAGGTCTCAATTGGACTGTGTAACCAGAAATGTTTTGAGGAAGAAACCCTGTGTGTGTGGTGTTCATACTATTGACACTGCACTTTACAAGCAGAAGAAACAACATTTTCTTGTGGTAAAACATCCCCATTCACAGGATTGGTTGAGAGTTCCTTCAGTAATGTAGGAGAAGGAAAGTGGTGAGATTTGGATAATGAAATCAGAGTGTCAGAGTGTCTAATTAATGATTTTTGGAAATGAGGCATGTGATGGAGCATGCTAATTTTTGCAGTCCATGAGCAGCTATTCCAATGCTTGACACAGTATACTTCTTGTTATCTTTGTAATGGAGAGGAAGAACAAACAAGTGCATGCATGAAAATTATATAAATGTAAACCGTGTTATCAAAATAACTTCGAAGGTAATAGCCAATAAATACAGCACCGAAAAATATCTCATGCGAAATTGAATCTTACATATCAAAATCACATCTGACAATAATAAAAATAGGAATATGTTGTATGCACCATAAAAAACACATTGACGTATTATGCCACTGAAAATAAAAGATGGATTATGTGAAATTTAAGTATAAGATTAAATGGATTTTATGGAGGATATCTTGACAGCACGACAAGCAAGAAGAAAGGGGAGCTTAACATGTAAGAGTTGCTTCCCTTTACCTGCCAACTGCTTTCTGTCAATTTTGGTGACAATTCTGTTTTAATAGCAGTTTTTGAGAGAACATTTAAAGGGTTTGCTTTTAATAATGGTCACCATATTTAATGGTGTATTAGCATTATTTATATAAACTTAAATGCTATCTACACCAAAATGGTTTCTGACATATTATATAATTAACAAAAGATTTCATCATTCATGTGCCACAACTTAGTTATATATGCATGGTAATTCTGTACCTGCATTGACTTTGAGTTTCTTGGCTTTCTCAGTTAGCTCTGGGATCCACTGTTTCGCCTCTCCACAAACACGACTGTAGACAGTGCCATGCACAACTGGCCTGTTCCTCCAAATGCTGCACCCACCAACTGAAAAACACACAACATTCATCATGTACTGGTTAAATTCACAAATCAGGTTTTACGGAATATTTTACATCAAATGTGGACTACTACGTATGTATGGCTTGAAGAAACTGAAGATGATGTATCATCTGTGGAGCACTGTGTATATGTAACCTGCACAACGTTAACATGATATATTATCTGTGAACCACCAAGTATGTACAACCAGTAGACGCTGAACAAGATGTTTCACCTGTGGACCGGTGCATATGAATGACTTGCATAAATGAACAGTTTCTCACCTGTGAACCACTGGGCATATATGACCTGCATATAGAACATGGTGGCTCATCTGTGGACCAGTGTGTATGTATGGCCTGCAAAGTACTTGGCATATCTCACCTTTGGACTACTGTTTATGTTAAACCAGCACATGCCTAAGATAGCATCTCAACTGTGACCACTGTGTAGGACGTGCACAAGCCTAATATGAGATCTCACCTGTGGACCAATGTGTGTGTGACCTGCACAAACAGAACATGGTATTTCACCTGAGGACTACTGTCTGTCAATGACCTGCACAAATTTAACATGGTCCCTTCTCTGTGAACCACTGTGTGTTTATGACCTGCACAAACTGAAATACAACACTTTAACACAAAATCTTAATGTTCACTGTTGCTATCAGAACTGTGGATGTGCTCACTGAACATGGATGCTCGAACATAGACTAAAATGACCTAAGTGCAAACCTTAATTAAGATACGACAAATGAACAGACGTGGTAAGTTATAAAAATGATATTGCTATCTGCCAAACAAATGCTTGACAAAATAAGCTCACTTATATTATTTGGATCTCATAGTATTGCGTGAGGGCTCCACTACCCTAGATAGTATCTCCATTTAGGATTGGTATGGAAACCATGCGGATTAAACTTATTACTAATGCACATCACACTCTCTTGTAATCCATTTTAGTCTCTTGCATGGTATATATGTGATTTACTATACAATTGTAAGGATTCCATGAAGACTATATAATGCGAAGTTTAGAATACTTTCATGTTACAGTGGTGACTTGTTATTTAATGATTCAGAATCTTAGAGTATGAATGGCTTGCTCAGAGAAAGTGACTAATGTTTAAAGATATGACTAAACAAGAGACCCAAGTGAGTGTGATACTCCTCACCTGACTTGCATAACTTAATCATTTCACTAAGCAAGCTTACGGTATATAGTACAATAAAAGCACAACCCTATGTAAACTATCTAAATGCCTAAATGCTTTTATATCAAGTCAATATCTATTTTACTATAATACAATATTAATTATTTCCAAAGATAAAGGCTTAATTAATATTTAGTTCCTGCTCTTTAAACTAACCCAAAAATCACATCAAAGGCCTACTTACAAACTTTTGTTAAAATAGGGTACCAAACATAATTTCTCAAGAGAGGTAACAATCTCCACTGATCAAATACAGAAATGCCAAAATAATATGTATGGATCTCATTTAACCTAGGTTGGCATGTATATGATTTAATGGCACATCACCAAAGTACTACAAATATAGTGTCTATTAAAAATTTGGTCTTAAACATGTAAAGATAAAGAATTATACAAAAGGAAGATAAAATCTCCGAAATAAACATAATTTGTTGTACTACAAGATGAATGATAAAGAATAAGATGTTGACATTCTGCAACAGATATATAAAACAAAAGATAATGGTTTTAAAAAGCCCTTATAATACTGGGTCAAACTCCAATACATAATGCAAATTGGTTAGGAAGGTTTTCAGAACCTGCAAATATTCTTTTGAACAGAGGTCTGACAACACACAATGATGAATGCTGGACTATATCATAAGAGCACTTTGCTTTATGGCCATGTCAGCTGATACTTTAACACTTCTGTTAATCTAGGGTTTGGATGGATGGACTCACAGTTAGACGCGTAAGTGGTTACCAAAGTGATTACTATGTCAATATTCCACCAAGGTGGACTTGACAATAACAAGGAAATCTCGATTTGCCTATTTTTACAGCAAAACTAATGGGATTTATTACACAGCGTATTTCAGCTAGAGCACTCTGAATGGCACATAAAACACCTACCCATGCTTAATAGTCCCCTATCAAGGCACAAGTAGGGTATGGTTGACTCTGGTGATTACTCACCAATGAGTCTTAATGACTTTGACCTTAGATCAAGGCAGCCTGTATTGAACTAAGCTTAACAGTGTGCATAGTTTGCACTTAAGGTATGGAACAGTCCTATTATTTTGGGGTCAAATGTCAAGGTCATTGTGTCTCTGTAATTATTTTCCATGGTAAGTTTAATAAGAAAATAATGATTTCTGCACATTAAGTTTAGTTAAAGACCTTGTATCATGAGAAAAGTTGAAGACTACATATCTTCAAGGTCATTAAGCAACTGAGACTAACAATGCCCTACACATAGGACAAATACAGAAATAAAGATTGTAATACATATTAGTAAAAGAGTCAAGTAGGGGAGATACTTTTTGTTGTTTCAATACTTTGTATTACGAGAGAGAAATCTGTCCTTTTATGCAGTTTACATCAGCAGAAAATAATATAAGTCAGGAAATCAAGCAACATTGGTCAAAATCGTCAAAAATCTCACCTGGTTTAGTGGGTTTTTTTTGTTTGCATCTGGCATGACAACTCCATGGTTTTTGGCACCCTGAAAAAATTGAAGGGACAATGTTAACTTTTTTCCTAGAATCAAATAAATGTTCCATTTTACAATTTATCTCCTTTCAGTGGAGAATGAATAGAAACCAGTAGATATGTCAGAAGGGTCCTTAATACTATGAATAATGTAACTCTTTGTTTTTTTTTATAAATCAATTACATTTAATTCCTTCCTGGTGTTATTAACTAATAATGTGTATTTTTTCTGCATTACTGGATGCAGTTTGTACCAATGGAAATGCTCGTTTCAAAATCTTGTAAAAATGTGTAATTATATTTATTTTGTAGGCATGTTCCATTCATAATATTAGTTTATAGAGATACATGAACTGTTTTTAATGATTAATTTTTAGCATTAGATTTCCAATCTCAATCATGGACATTATTAAGATCCATATAGAAAAGAAAATTTACCATGCGTTTTACCAAAAATTGAGGGGAAAACACTTGTAAATTTAATACTCTAAGATTAATAGAAAAACAAACTAAAACCAGCTTAAATTAAAACTAACTGCTAAAGTGCAAACAAAGCATAACACTGTGTAACTATTACATTTTGCAATGGTTTAATTTTCCCTTGTTTGAAAGTGACCACAAAATTTAAAACATTCACAATATATAATAATGAAAGTGTATGTCATTAAAGCAGTCGAGATGCAAAATAATGAGAATAATGTACAGATTTGAAAAAAAACCTCAAATTATTATGATTTATGAAAGGAATGAAATAATGATTATAAAATATCCATCTGCATTATCTACTAGACAAAAGTTAGAAATGTTTCTTAACAAGTGTTGCACCTTGATCAAGCTGAGATGGGGAGATTGAATGTACCTCTGTCCACATAAAATGATCACGCTATTGGGATTTTGTAAACCTCCAGTTTGGGATGAGAAAATGTATGGACTAACTCAAGGTGCAACATTGACTTTCCGTAAGTGACTGTATCCTTTTGCCACTCTTACATCCCTGCTCATAGACATATTGTCCCTGAAATTGTGAAAATTTCACATTTGAGTGTTTTGCCACCAGCTTCAAAACTTAAAAACCCCAAAAATAAAGATTATTTATATTTTCATAAATAACATGACTTTAACTTAATTACAGAAAGAACTGAAACTGAGTTCCGTGTTGCCCTTGTGCCTTTTTCTCAGTACAATCTGAACATCAGCACCATGTAGTAAAGGCACAAAACAATCATCTATATCATTTGCAAGCTTGTAATATGTGTCCCAATTATTAGGAAAGTCCATTAACTCATTAGAATGCTTGATGTTATTACTAGGGCTATTCGGCAAGATGTTCGCTGAGATTATGTTCTGCTTTGATTCACATAGGCATACTAGAGAACCATCACGATTTTGTAAAAATCTTACTTTTTCATGTTGAATACTTTAGCAAGTAAAGGTGATAACAACTGATTGTCTGATACAAATGCAAGTAAGTGTGTTTGGAGGCCACAGGAATTGACTAACTGAAAATGCATCATGATGCTAATATGGCAGCCTCAAATACCAATACTTCAAATAATGCTTCAGCCAATCAAGTATAGATAAATGTCAAACAAAATTGAATAATAACACTACTAATGATCCAAGCAAATAAAAAGGTCAGCTACAAAATGACCAAATATGAAAAATAAGATTTCATTTTTCTATAAATCCACGGTGCGGCAATTTCTAAGAAAATACCCATGATGGAGATATGTGTAAACATCACGTTCTTTCAGTCAGAATTACAATTATGGAATTAATGTAGTAATGTGCAGGAATTTAATGTAAAGGTTAATGTACAAGAATTTAATGTAAAGGTTAATGTATAGGACATTTAATGTAGTTGTTAATGTAAAGGAATTTAATCCAAATGCTGATGTACAGGAATTTAACGTAATGGTTACTGCACAAGAATTTAATATAAATGATTATATAATAGTAAATAATGAAATAATCAAGGCTACCAGTAAGTGTGAAGGTGTCCATAATTCAATCAAAGGGTTCCCCTAAGGGCCTCTATTCTTGGAAAGCTGGAAAAAACAATGTGTTCATTGAACACAAATTCCCTACCACAGTACCAGAGAAGCTGGCTAGACACGGTTACAGTGTATGCCCCAACCACATCCAATGTCAGGGCCATGGACAGGGTAGGGCAACTAGCACAATATTCTGGAGGCCCACAATGGTCAGGGGGCCCACCGCAGTAGCAAAGAATTTTTTTTGTGATTCATATGGGCCTACTGGAGCATTTTTCCTAGAGCCCATAAATCCTGCCCGCGGCCCTCTCCACTGTAAGACTTGAACATGAATGATAAAGTTCATGTAGTTAAATCCAACTGATTTTTAACACTGACAAGCAATAACACTAAAATAATATCAAATGTTATATTTATTTCTCAATGTCAAAAATGAGGACACATTCACACTTTTGTATTGTGGATTACAGAAATGTGAAAAATATACGGAATAGCTACACACAGTACAATTTGCCCCAGTAACAAGAAAATCTGTTAGAGAAATGCACTGGTTGTCTTGATACCTGTGGGCAATCAAAATACAGTAGTATTTATCATACAGTTAGCAGGTGATACAATACATATTGGGACACAGGAGTTATGATACAAAATGTACTAAAATACACACTCCTACCTTGTCGGGTTGTCTGTGCTTGTAATATTCACATCACCACGTTGGCATTGATTGTATAACAAGGTTACTAGTATTATCTGAATATATTATCAATATTTACAATGAAAGCAAGTAATGTTTAATGTATAATTCATTTTACAGTACCATATCTGACTAAAAATTATTCTGATTTTTGTCACTGAGACTGATGGTGTCAGTGTGAGTAGAAACCAGTCTGATACCTAATGACTAACAGATGGATAATAATATATGAAAAAAAAAGATTGAACATCTTCAACACTTTTATTGAGGAGACATCAAGCTCTCTAATATTTTATTTCTTTTCTCAACTTTAATTCATGTATATTGTAGTTTGCATCTGTCAACTGGACTATGTAGTCCTAGTACATCCATCATCTGCGCATGAATCCATTGTTCTGCACATAATGAATGTTTTCATTGCCTGACATAAAAATTGTATAATGTACATACTTCATCAGTTAAATCATAAATAGGTATGGCAGAGCTTGGCAACAGCTATTAGCATACCTAAGGCAGTAGATGTGAAATTTGATTCCAATAAATAAAAGACTTAATTGCACATTCATTGGTGTGGGGTTATTCTTATATGCCAAACAGATAGTCCACTTTATTCAGGACGAAAGTGTCAGTCTTCCTTAAATGCCACTTAACGGCTTGCACTGGGTCATGTAGATGTCCTTCAGATGAAGTACCCAGAATAGATAGGAATTATTGACAAATCTGATCATCCATGAACGGTGGCCTGTTCTTGTGATTTAAAGCAGAGGGCTTCAGAAGTGACACTTATCCATCACGGAGGAACTGCACGTGGAGGGATCTACCAGTAGTAAACATATTAGCTGATTTATCATGCTGCTCGCCAATGCAGGTACGAGGCAGGACTTATACGACTGGTCAAGTAATTACGCTCTTGGTGTCTTGTTCAGCTAGGTCAATACCCATGATAAGTTTCACTTGGGCAAAGATGCAGTGTCATTGGACAGGTGAAATCCAAAATGAACAGAAGTTCAGATAGGTTTTTGGTTTCTCTGGTATCCTCTTTTCAATGATTACACAGTGTGCCAGTAATCATGGAATGGTAGGTTTATTTGTGATTGGCGCTAGCTATTTCTCATCGAAGAGCCATAGGAAGTTAGGTTTTGAGGTATAGATGCTACAATGGTATAACGTGCTCTTGTGTGCTCCACTGAGAATGTATTCCATTGTCTTCGTGCGCCTTTAAGGTGGATGGCCATCTCATTTGAGGGATTCTTCACTTGCTGTGAGAGATGTCTGTTCTTAAGGGCATATTTTAATAAGTTCCAGACGAGCAGGTTTGGTAACCCTGGGTTGGGGTGAAACGGCTGCCATCGTGGTTGCTTAAAGAAGATGAGGGAATGTCTTTATTCCTGGTGATTCTGTTGCGAGATTGATGAGGATCGTCAAAGCTTTCCAACTGAGTGGAGTATTCAGAAGAAGGAGACACCTTTTCTTCCTCTATCACCTTCAGAATCTGGGGTTTTGGAGAAGTGTATGCATTTGGCCATTACAATCAACATAAAGGCTATCGAATTTCCAGACCTTTTGGATCTGGGACTTGTGATTTTGAAATTCTCCTTTGTCGCTAATAGGGCCATCAAAGGTTGATCCCACCAAGCATCTACTGAGTGAAAAGGACGGATGAAGAGACTATTCCGTTTGTATTAGTTCGTTTTTACAGGACTACGTGCCCTCCAATACGTTTGCCAGACAAACTGAATTTGTCATTTAGAACGCCACCTTAGAAAATCCCAAAGAAGAATACAAATGTCAGGAGACTTGGTTCCACATTTCTGCTTTAGGTAAGTCACCACAGTAGAGTTACCAGACAGAATGAGAACTCCATTCTCATGTAGATTCTCCAGCCACCAATGAAAAGTTTTCAAAATGGTTTTTGTCTCAAGAATGCTGACATGTGAGGAGGTCCACACCCCAATGACATCCCGAAATGGTAGAAGAAGTGCCCTCCCAGTCGTTTATGTTCTCATCTGTATCAGTCGTGATGGCCAGAGGTTGTAATTGCAGAGGTATCCCTGACGCGAGTCTAGAGCGATTTCCATACCTTTGAGATGCAATATCATATTGTGAAGACTGTTAAAGTTGGTGCAGTGTTCAAAGGTTCGGTCTCCATTTTAACAACAGAAATAGGAGCCCAATAAAGTGACCTAGGACCAAGACGTCCCCTGCCGCAGTGACCAAAACCCAGCAGGGAATTTTCTAACATATGAATTGCTCTGTATACGCAAGGAATCTACTATTGAATTAATTCACTTCTCCATCCTGGGGGAATCATTACATGTTTTACTTGAATATTGATTCTAGCTCTAGTCGACCGAAATCTTGAAAGGTTACAAGGTCAGAGATGTCCTTGTCGACAAGGAGATTGATGATAAGAAGGAGGGTAACACATGAAATGATGTCTCGTTCCAAAATATAACTATCCTGCTGTAAGTGAATCACAGAACTTCTGAAAGCCGTGTGATTGGAGGGGTGAAATCACGTCCCTTGTAAGTCCACACTGATGGCGCGGTCTCCATAATGGACGGCATTTAGATCCTTTTGTTGCATTCGATCGTTAAAGCAAGAGCGCAAAACAGTTGATTGAATGCACTTAGGCTGACAATCAAGTGATAAAATCTGTTTTTGTAGCTGCAAGAGCACTGGTTAAAGGCTTAGGAGATGCGCTGAACGTGATACAGAGACCCCAGGAAACCACTTGTTAGGTCCACATGACATCATGGTAAATCTTCCTCATTCGGTAATGAAATATTGGTGCCTTCTCCCTACCGGGATCTGTGATAAGGGGGCTGTGAATGTATATCATTTGAGGAAATGCTGGCGAAAAAGATCGACATCCATTTGACTCTTCCACTTAGTTCTGGAGAACCATGGTTCCAACGGTTGTAAAACCATTAGGACCGCTTCCCAGTGTCCTGTGTACTAGGGGCATCTCAACAACCGTTTGCTACTTTCCTTACAAGTCCCTCCACTGTAGCTAAGGCTGAGGGATGAAAAGAAGGTATTATTGGAGGCTTGTTGCGAATTCCGTAAACCCGATCATTAAAGGGGAGGTTAGGCGATGAAGGTTGCTCACACGTATTTCTGGTTAGATTTGGGGTAGAATAAGGTAAGCTGTATTCCGCCTATTGAAAGATTGCCATGGATATTAGATACATCGTTGATTCCACGGTCATGACGTTGCGGAATATCATATGGGGATCCGTAGGAAAGATGATGGAAGGCATATGCACTCTTACTTCACCAAATCTGAATCGTATATGTCAGTGTACAGAGGAAAGAGAATGGTGGGAAGGCAAATTGAAACCTCAGTCACCAACCCGTCCGTAACTGAGCCACCAACGTAGGTGGTGGTGAAAATTGGATCCACAGAAATCTGAGCAGATTTTGGATCCTTGTGCAGGCTTCAGCTTGCTAGAAGTAGGAGTGGGAGGGTACAAGTAAAGTCTTCCTAGGGATTGAAATGTATAGACAGTCTGAGAATGAGATTCAAGCTAACCGAGTTGTTATGAAGTACAGAATCTTGTTGATCCTGTGAGACACAGAACTCTTTTGAGATCTGAGGAACTTAATACCCAAATATATGAAGTCATGAGAAGGGATGTGATCGGACTTCTCCAGGATTGTAACAAGCCCAAGACAGGTCACTGCGGAAAAAAAGAGACTAGTCCATCAGAAAGGTATCTTTGAAAACGTTGTGCACTGACAAGTCACTGGATGATTGGCATTTCTGATCAAAGCTGTAGTCTCTATCTGGACGATTTCTTCGCCAATAAATTTGTTTATGGTTTATTATGATTGAAAATTTTCTGTTTTTGTTCAACATCAGAAAAATTCTGGAATTAAAGGTTGAAGTCAGGTCATTTATTACCCGTTCTATTAATCCCTGCTGCAGAATGGCGTGTACCTCTTACCTCAACCGTACCAATTGAACGGGTATATGAAAATGCTAGTCTTTGACAGTGGAAGGTTTTCACATAATTGATGTTAATAGAACCCTCCTTTAACACAGAAAGGACCCACATGTTGTCCATGATGCTCGATCAGACCATTGAAAATATGGATGGCCGAACTCAGACATGGTATGAGAGACAGTAGTGACGAATGCACAAACCTTAAGTTCTAATGCCATCAAGGTTTTAACTGGGAGGCTGACCCAGGTGCACGTCGAAACCCTAGCTGTGATGTTCCAGCGTGGGAGGTCTACGGGACCGCACTGGCAATGGACCATATAGCTGGAAACTAAAACCAGTTGTCGAGGCGTAAAACGGTGTACCAACCACCCCTTCTGCTGCCTGGTAAACTTCTGACCACTGGAAAACTTCTAAGAAAACTCCCTGACCATCGCAGAATATTGGAGCAGCAAATGGCCCAGATGCAAATCCACTTCATCCCACAGAGTCTCTACAAACTGAAGCAAGTCTTCCTATTATCCAAGGTCAAACTCTTCAGACATAAGTTTAAGGAAGGGGGCAGTGAACGAATAGAAGACATTGTTCTCCTTTGTTCTCTCTGGTACTGAGGCCAAGGATGGTCCATTTTGGCACCATGAAGGGGAAGGCAGGCTAACTTTCTGAAAATGGGCGTCCCCACATCCTGTCGGGATTGAAACGGAAGATGGGCAAGAAGGAGATGTCAATCTGATTTTGTTCCGTATTTAGACGAGGAAAGGTTGACTCCCTATTGCTGTCGGAATTGATCGGTAGCTTAGAAACAGAGGGGGTACTGACCCGATTTCCATCTGCCTAGGCCGATAATGAGACACCATTGACCAGTGCTCAAAGACCAGAGAGTGGTGCAAAATTATTTGACAAGGACCAGTCCAGTGACAATGATCTGATGGCCGAGCTCACATCAGAAATTTCTGAGCAAACTACTTTGTTATCTTCTCAAGAATGCCCATCACCTTAACTAGGACACCACCCTTGAGAGGATGATGCTCCTCACTAACAGGAGGGTCGTGACTCGCTGTCTTTTAGAGCATGCTTGTCCACCCTAACAGGAGCTCAGAACCAATCTCTTTAAGAGGGTGCAGCTCCTCTGGAATGGAAAGGCACGACTCTCACTCTCTAGAGTAATTCCTTCATGAGAATAATAAAATAAAAATAAGATTTTCCAAAGATAAGTATTGGTTTAACAGAAAATGCTATGCTAATTAGTAGACCTGAATATCTAAGTTTTCTTGATTCATCAATTATAAAATAAAGTTAAAAGTATTTAGAAACATATTGATACTCACTAGTTGGTCTGATCCGACAAAGCTGATTGCCTTGATGTCTGGATGGTCACAAATGAACTTTACAGCTAAAAGAAAACCATACTCCAATATTACATGCAAGATAATTGTTTCAGTCATATGTGATATAATTCATATTGATGTGACATTAACAACGTCCTGAATCTAAGTACAACATCTCTCAATGAAAATATCATGACTTGTTTTAGAGGTACATATTGTAAATGGATAACAAGAAAGACATCAACATTAAAAATTATTACACCATGGAGTTATTATAATTTTCAGAGCAAACTAGTGTGGACATAAAATCTGAAATCTTTTTGTAGAGAATAATATATATTCCATTCACATAAATTATACAAGGTCTTAAATTTAACCCTTGCTGACTTCTAAATATTAAGTCCTGTAATAGAACTTGCACATAACTGTTGCTTTTACCCGTTGATGAGAATGCACAATGAGATTGATTGGTTCTCTTCATGAATGCAGTGTTCATTAACACAACTTCTGACATTGGGAACCAAACTTCTTTTCAGGGCACATATGGGATCTAGTGGAGTAATATGAGTAATTTCCATACACAAGAATCCCTTAAAGATACTGATGCTCTACTGGGCAACATGGATTTACAGGAATTCATGATCTTAACATGTGTTTCCTTTTAACTGATGAGTGTTAAAACCATGTCTGATATTATCCAGTGATAGAAAGAGTTTCAAACTGACTGTTGTTGTGGACACACTGGATGGCAGATTGGCGCCATTTTCATTTTAGAGCAAAGAAGACATCAGTAATAGTTTGTTTGGTCTAAACTCCATGTGATAGTGACCATCCCTTCATGGGGAGTAGTGACAACAAGATTGATGTACAACGGAAATCATTTTCATGTAGGACCAACTAGGTATCATAAGAACTCTATCGATGAAAAACCCATGTTAATATACCATCCATTTGGGAGTAGACATAACAATATTTTCAGGAAAGTCACCATAGTGAAGATATTACGAGATATTAATTTTCATTTAAGACCAAATGGACACTATACGAACGCTTATGATAAAATAAACACGAGAAAATTACCTTTCCTTAAAGCGGAGTAGCTAAAAGAAGCACCATATTAGTTTCAATGCAATAAACCCTTAAATGAAGACATTTTAACTTAGAACCAAGTAGTCATCATGAGATGTCTTTTGGTGAAAACTCCATGACAATATAACTTTCCGTCCAGGAGGAATTTCTGATAAAAAGATTTTTTAGATGGCTGCCGTGGTCGCCATATTGGACATTAGATCGACACCATTTTCGTTCAGGACAAAGTAGACATCATAAGAAGTCTTTTGATGAAAACATCATTTTGAATGACCATCCATTCAGGAGGAGTGGCGATAACAATAATTTCAATTGGACAATATCGATGGCCATATTGAATATCAGATCGACATCATATTCATTTTAGATCAACTGGACAACATAAGACGTTTTATGGTGAAAGTCCCAAATAAACTTTTTTGTTGAAGAATATATGCAATAAGATTTTCAAGATGGCTGCTGTGGTGGCTGTATTGGGCTTCAGATTGACACCTTTTTATGTACGACATCATAAGAAGTCTTTTAGTGAAAACTCCATGTTGATACGACTATCCTAGGAGGATTAGCGATAAGAATAGTTTCAAGTTGGCAACCGTAGTGGTCATATTGTACCCACATCAGCATCATTTTCATTTAGGACTAACTAACATCATAGGACGTCTTTCAGTAAAAATCGATGTTGACACGACCTTCCATTCAGGAGTAGCGATAACCAGATTTTCAAATTGGACATCATATTGACATTATGATCATTTGGGCCAAACAAGACATCCTAAGTAGTATTTTAATGAAACCCCATGTTGAGTAACAATGACAAGATTTTCAAGATGGTTGCTGTGGTGGCCATATTTGATGTGCGATCTGCACCATTTTCATCTAGGGCCAGCTAGACCGTGGGATGAATGTTTGTGTAAAGTATCATGGCAACCGTCCAAGTAGTTTAGGAGGATAACAATCTTATTCGAATGGACAGATAGGCAGTAGACATCAGAGTACAGATGAATGACAGACAACATACCATCATAAAGATCTTCTGGTCTATGACCAATAGAGCTAAAAAGAGACATAGTCTAATTTTTATTTAAGGACAAAATAAGAAATAGTTAATGAAGCCTGGTTTTCCATGGATGACGTTGATGGCACCATCGGGTAGGCCAGCTTCCTTCATCATTTCCATCATCATCATACAAACACCTGGGTCAAGCGCCGATGGCTTTATCACCATGGTGTTCCCACAAACGAGAGCTATTGGGAAAAGCTGTAAGTTTACAAATGTCCGGATTAGAATTGACCGCCTCTGCTCGATAAGCAAGGAATTTAACTGTGTTAGCAATGAGTGGACATGTTTACAACAAACTGATATTTAGGGTTTTACAGAGGTATGTAAACTATCACTGAAATTTCACTGCTTTATGCAGTTCCTGAATAGTTATGTTTTAAAGTTTTCAAATGAGCATTCCACTTGTCTCATGATTATCTTTACGAACAAATTCCAATACTTCAGGTTTAAATTACCATTACTGGTCAAATTTACAATAGACTGAAGTCCCTGGTTTTTAGTGGACACTGTTTATAAAAATATTAACTCGGCTTAAACAGATTTTCAGATATATGAAATAGTTCACTGCATTTAGGTGTGACTGCTTATGTCGTTTTTGTTTTAAATAAATTCTATTGAACAATCAGTTTCTTTGGTCTTTTGTGTTTTTCTCTGATAAAGTCCCACTGTATTTGAAACCACTAAAAATATGCTAATGATGATTGACCAGGTTTTAAAGAAACTTGCTCTTTTTATGAAAAATAACTACATATCAAGGGGTTGATAACAATCTTAAAATCAACTTGTCAAGACAGGTAAGTATTAAAAATGTTTACTCAAACAGAATTCCTAATCTTCTAGCTAAAATATATTATAGGAATACTGAAGTTGACTATGTTAATTATTTGATTTTGATCATATAAAAGGTTGCTTTCTGGAACTTATTCATTTACTATTGTAAAACCATTGAAATATAACTGAGACCATGAGACCAGTCCACACTCTTTCTGGTAGACATTATTAAAAGATCAGAGTAAAGTGCATGTATTGGTTTTATGAAATCATATGGAAAACAAACTTTTGCTAGAAACTCTGGAGTTTTCAATAAAGAAAGTTGGCAATATTCTCAATTGAATATAATTTTTATGAAAGAGAAACAATGGTCAGTCACGAATCAATAATCGGACGATCGGAATATTTACAGAACATTTATCCTAAAACACGAGTAATTTTTATTTCTGGCCATAAGAGCGAGACATTGAACAAAGTGCTTAGAAGAAAAATATGATGCAGAGAAGTTAACATGTAGAAACTTATTATCACATGTCACCAATTCAAAAATAATATACATCATGGGCTGTATATTATTAGCCCACCGAGTAAGTTTTGTCATCGCAAACATGTGTTTTGGTTTTATGACTCCTAAAATATGAAACAATAGCATTCTTGTCTTAAATGCAAGCAACCAGGATTCGCCTCAGTATAGTATGCATGTAGGAACCATTTTGAAGTATGTCACTGAATCACACCTCAGTCTTAAACATACTGACCCACAAATCATGCTATTTTTCTAGCTTTAGTTGCTTACAATTTTGTACAGAGGAGGTTTCAAGTGCTTACAAATTTGTATAGAAGATGTTTCAAGGGCTTACAAATTTGTACAGAATATGCTTCAAGGGTTTTCAAATTTGTACTTAAGATGCTTCAAGGTTTTACAAAGTTTTACAGAAGATGCTTCAATGGTTTACAAATTTGTACAGATGATGCTTCAAGGTTTTACAAGTTTGTATAGATGATGTTTCAAGAATTTACAAATGTCTTTAGAGTTTACAAATTAGTACAAATGATGCTTCACGTGCTCCAAATTTGTACAGAGGATGCAACAAGGGTTTACAAATTTGTAACGAGGTTGATTGAAGGCCTTATGTGTACAATATATGCTTCAATGGCTTACAAATTTGTACACTGAATGCTACAAGGGTTAAAACTTTTATAGATGCATCAAGTGCTTATAGATTTGTACGGAGGATGCTTCATGTGCTTACAGATTTGTACAGAGGATGCTTCAAGGTTTTACCAATTTATACAAAAGATGCTTCATTGGTTTACAAATTTGTACACAATATGTTTCAAAGTTTTACAAATTTGTACATATGATGCTTCACGTGTTCAAAATTTGTACAGATGATGCATCAAGGGTTTACAGATTTGTTTAGATGCATCAAGTTCTTACAAATTTGTAAAGAGGATGATTGAATGCCTTATTTGAACACATATTCTTCAATGGCTTACAGATCTGTATAGTGAATACTTCAAGGGTAAAAATCTTTTATAGATGCATCAAGTGCTTACAAATTTGTACAGAGAATGCTTCAAGTGCTTACCAATTCATAAAGAGGATACATCAAGTACTTACAAATTTGTACAGAGGATGTTTCAAGTGCTTACAAATTTGCACTTAAGATGTTTCAAGGTTTTATAAATTTGTACAGAAGATGCTTCAACGGTTTACAAATTTGTACAGAAGATGCTTCAAAGTTTTACAAATTTGTACAGATGATGTTTCAAGAGTTTACATATTTATACAGATGATGCTTCACGTTTTCAAAATGTATACAGAGGATGCAACAAGGGTTTACAAATTTGTTCAGATGCATCAAGTGCTTACAAATCTGTAAAGAGGATGATTGAAGGCCTTATTTGTACACTATATGATTCAATAGCTTACAGATTTGTACGGTGAATACTTCAAGGGTTATAACTTTTATAGATGTAGTAATGGGGGTTACCGTAGCGTCAATGGGAATTAGCATTACAGACACCCCCCCCCCCCGGGCCCGTATAGCGTCAAGCACACCCTGGGCCTGTATAGCGTCAATGAAAATTGGGTAGAGTGACTAGCACACCCTGGGCCTGTATAGCGTCAATGGAAATTTTGTATAGCGACTAGTATACTGTGGGTTTGTATAGCGATAAGCGACAGGTGGCATGACGTCACACTGGTAACAATGTAGCAAAAAGAGAAGTACTGTGACGTCAGGCTACCTGAGAGAGGGCTATAGACAAACACGAATCAAGAGCGTTCGTGTTTTTCAGTAGAGGAAGGGTTTTATATATAT
>JAECUM010034604.1:0-36064 GCA_016617855.1 Megalonaias nervosa
AGTATGTACGCTGTATCAATGATATACCACGAAATGTATAAATTTTTCATTAAAAGGAAACGGTGCTTGCCGAGTTTCCTTTTAATGAAACATTTATACAACGAGTGGTATATCATTGATACAGCGTACACAATGTACATATATATTATTTATATCACATACAAATACATATATTTGCCCTTTGAACGGAGTTTAGATTTACTCCAGGCAGCTGTGAATTGACTGAGTGAATGAACTCCTCACATCCCCTAGTTTGTCCGCTACAAAATGTAGTTCTATGCCTTTTGTGGCTATTCACAATCACCTTGGCATATTGATAAGTTGATTGCTTTTTTCTTTAGTTTCTATGATCGGATTTTTCCTTATTATTTTGCATTATTTCGAAAGGACAATATCTTCCAGTCAATCTTCAATACTTTCTTGAATATTTCCCCAAGTCCAATCAATATCCAAATACGTTTGTTTTACCCATACGTCACACACCGAGCTTGAAATTAATGAGAAAAGCCTAGCAACAGACGACAGCATAGAAACACATGTCAATGTTAATTTAAATTTAAAGAAAATAAAATCACTATAAAGTTAAATTCATTAAAATAATAACAAAATACTGGCAGCAATAAATTGCTTGAATTATAATTGTTTGTCGGTTTATACTGCTATGTACAACTCCTTTAGTTTTGCGATTTTAGCCCTTATTAATTTGATTGTAGTAGTTAATTATTTTTCCACAATGCAAATCACGGGTTGTAGGGTGCTCTGACTGCCTACTGCCTTATTTCTGTCGTACTCCTCTTGCCGTACCAGCTGTAATCTTGTTGCGTTTTATTAAAGCTATGACGGGCTGCTTTTTTGTGAGGTGGTCGATATGCTAATGTCAAAGGTGTGATCAGGGACGTGGCTACCATTTAACAAGAGTATGAAAAGCATAGGGACCACGAACGATTTTTTTAAACTATAGATTAGGCAGGGGCTCATCGGTAAGTTTTGCATACAAATATCCTAGCTACGCCACTGTGTGTGATAGTCACACATGTTCGTTTATTGTGAGTTGTGAATTTTCCTACAAAGTATGTGTGCTTTGTGTGTGTGCTGTGTGCTGTGTGTGTGTGTGTGTGTGTGTGTGTGTGTGATTTGGACTTTTAACGTAGCTTTAAAAATTTCCAGTCGTATCGCTACGATGTCTGTAGTGTGGCAGTTTATAGTGATATCTAGCACTGGGGCGTCATGCTGCAGACATGTATCATCATGTCCCATGTACCATTGTTATAAGTCTTTGGTATGACTCGGCCGGAGTTTGAACTCTCGACCTCCTACAACCGAGGCAGACGCTCTAACCACTTACGCCACTGGAGCAGTCGTTGGCTTTTTGTGTAATGTGTGTACTTGTTTGTTTTTCCGTAAAGGTATACAAAATACGTTGGCTTAAAGTAGCCGACTGGTTTTTGTTGTCCTTATTTATGTTTCGTGAGCTGTTTTTTAGTTCATTCACCAGTATACCAGTCACATGTTGTTCTTTATTTTTTCTTTCTTTCTAGAGCCGCACAGTTATTTTAGTTTGCAGAGGGCTTTCGTGGGGCAGATTAAAAACCCTATGTATATAAGACGAATGAGTAGAGGAGTATGTTTATGTATGTGCTACTGCATGTTTATCCTAGACGTGTAGAAAGGCTGAGTTTTCTTCCCTTGTATGTATGCTATATGTGTGCGCTATGCATTATGTATGCTATAGATGTATTTATTGCTTTTTGGGCTAAGTGCATGCTATATGTGTATACATACGGCTGCTATGTTTGACTCTTTGAGGTGTGGTTGTTGTTGTTGTTGTAGGGTTTAACGCCATTTTTTCAGCACAAGATAGGCTATACATGGCGGCCAGTATCAGTTGTGGAGGAAGAACCCAGAACAACCCAGGATAAAACCACCGACCCACCAGAAGCTACTGGCAAGCTTTCTCACGTACCTACATTAGCAGAGCCCGAGACTCGAACCCACGCAGACAGAGGTGAGACGGCAGTGATCCGTAACGGTGAGCTCTTTAGACCACTCGGCCACTCGGGGCCCCCTTGAGGTCTGGTAAAGGTCTTTATATAATTAGGGTGAGGTAGGGGTGTCAACTTTATTAACCCATTGTGTTAGTTCTAAGAAGGAGTTTCTGTTTGTTCTTTCCGGTGTTTTCCTCTCTGCTTCTCCCCAATATCATTTTCTCATGTGTCTTCTCCTCCTTTGTCTTTTCCTTCTTCGCTGATGTATTTGTTTGTTTCTCTCTCTCTTGTTATCCTCTGCGTCATTTCATCTGCCTTATCGTCTTCCTTGTCATTTTCCTCCCCTTGTTTTTACTTCTCCTCCTCTACCTTCGTCTTCTTCATTACTTTAGTCTTTTTATATTTAGTTATTTAGGTACTTTTTTTTTTTTACTAGTGTAGCACTGTTTTGAATGTGGGCGAGTCTTACACCTAATGTTATGCTTTGAGCGGGCTATTGTTATATGTCTAGGCTCGTACAAAAGTAACAAGAAAAGAGTGAAGACAAGAAGCTTTGTAAAATTTAACAAAATAATTTATTTCCCTAGAAAAATAAGGTAAAAATAAGAAAAAGGACTTACGGTTTATGAATCAAATCCAAAAATAATCCAAGAATTAAAAAATATAAGTCCTATCAATAAAAAAAAATCCTAAATGAATCACAGTTCGAATCCCGATGAAATTCAAGATGGAAGGCAATAGCATCTTCGATAACCTTCAAAGTGTTGCCGTGTCAACAGTTCCTTGTTGAATCACAAAGAATAGTATTCCAGTTTGGAATTACGCATAATTTTCAATAAATGTCTTTGTCCAGGAATCAATTTAGAAGCACTTGTATTCCAGGGTAAATAAATTACTAATTCCAAAAAATAAAAATTCAACTCAAACTGGTCACAACAAAACACCTTTGAGCTTCAAGGTTTAAAGCACAATTGGCAAATTATTGTGATTACATGAGTTATAAGCCCAACTAAAACGCAAAACAGATTCCCGGATGGGGTTCAAAATTTCATCCCACTGGAAAAACCAAAAGTTTGTAATAACAAACACATGTTATTTGTCACGTACTCCAGGTATGGCTTTGATTCCACTAAACGAATCTTACTCTTGGAATGAATATTAATTTTTTTTTTTAAAAAGTTGTTTACTAAAAGCCTTATTGATTTCTGAATCAAGGTCAGCAATTAGTTACACTGTTTCAACTACTGGTTGTTTATCAGTTCAAACAGAACTGAATTGAATTTCTAAAAAAAAATCAAATCCAGTAGACAAAATTAACATTACAATAACATGTAATGGAATAAAATAAAGATAAAAAGAATTTAAAACTAACAAACAAGTAATTAAATTACATATACATAACACTATGCTGTCTCTAATTGTGAGTGAAAATTTCTGTAGTCTGTGGGAGCTATGATTGGCCCGAACCCTTCGAACCATATCCCCTAGTGGGGTTGGTATAATCAATCCCCTTCCAAGTGGCTATGGTTTTTCCTCTCCCATCATAGACAGCCGAAGTTCTACCGTTGTTGTTGTTTTATACTTTGCCTCTTTTTCCTACATTAGCTAGGAATGCAAGGCGATTGTGATATGTAGTTTACAGCATTTGCTTTTGGCCTTATGGTATTCTGAATATGTTCCTTGTGAACCATTGATTTTTGTTGTTGTTCTTCTTGAAACACTTTCCTTTCCTTATCATATTTGTGGCATATAGATGGCACATACTGAAGTATCTCTGGAGTGGGACATTACGGGCAATTTATACTTGCTGCTACCTTTACTGTGCATCCCGCTAACAGATTTTTTTTTTTCCCTGATCGTATACTATTTATTATGTCGCTTCGTATGGGTTGTGTACAATTGCGTATTATATTTGTCTATTAACTTTTTTTAAAAACTATTTTATAACGTTTCAACCTTTTTCCGACATGTCCCATTATTCCTGCCACTTTCAATTTTGTTAAGGATAATGCTTTATATTTCTGCGACGCTTGAGGCAACGTTTTTGTACTTAGGCTCATTCAGATTGCTTTTCGCTGTTGATGTGGTGTTGGATTCAAGTGTAAATAGCGAACTCTTCCGGTAATTTACTATCAAACACTATGTTTAATTTTGGTTTTACCACTCCTATCGCTTTCTTATTAGCGTCTTTAGTTTTGGATTCGTCTGCGTAAATTTCATTGTAGATAAGTACTGATGCTTTGAGCCCTATCGGATCTTGTATTTTATTTTCTGTTTGTTTGCTGTTAAGGTGTTCCTTAAGTCTGCTGTGATCTTTCCACTAGGCATTTTATTTTATTATTCATGTTGTTTGCGGAAAAAGTTGTCACCCCACTGAATGGCTTGTAATGTAAAGTGGTTTCCTCCATGTGTTACAACGTGTGTGAAATACTTGGGCGTCATTCATTACGACAGAGCTGAAGCAGGGTTTACCACGTTATTATGAGAATTTTCTCCAGATAAGGAAATTTGGCTTAAACAGACTGGTTGGATGTTTATCTATTCGAAGGAGAAAGGTGCGGGGTTAGTATGTGATATTTTAGACATACAGATTGTTTGTTTGAGTGGTCTAGTTGCAAGCACTGGGCACCACTGTCAATAATTGCCATGACTATGGTTTCCAGGTACCCTAGAAATCGTTAACTTACACAGTCTGCCTGGCCTTCGTTGATCAATTTTTAATTAAGGTCAATTTTTTTTAGAGCTTGGATACCTGGCTTTGTAAAGGGAAGCATCTTATTGTTGGGTCTTCGTTGTCCTAAACTTATCCCACAATAGAAATTACAATTAAATGAAGAAATGCCACTTAATTACCAGGTACGCATTCTTCACAGTTAGAATTGATGCCCTTAAGATCTCAGATTTTGTTGTTTCCATATTAGCAAGCGTGTCTAACTGCAACAGTCTTTAAATGAGCCCAACCTTTAACAACGGCTTTGTCACCACTATAAAAGACATAACCATAGTACTTCCAGCATCGTCGTCGTCAATTACTATTATTTCAATTATTCTCCGGAATTACAAAGTGCTTAATAATATTTTCTGACTAAATCACTATTTTGGGATTATTGCAAATTCATTTAGAGACATTTTGGATTATAATGAACGATACTGGAATTCATTCGAAGTACTCTGTACTTTCATACATGCAATATAAGTTTTAGGACTGTTTGGGGTTAAATTTGCAATACGGTAAGTTCCCTTTTAATTTTCCCTTTGTATTCTTGGAAATAGAATTATGTGTTGAAGTTTATAAAAGTTGTTGGTTGGTTTTCGCACTTTTCTGTTACTTAGTTTTAAACAACTCGTATATATATATATATATATATATATATATATATATATATATATATATATATATATATATATATATATATATATATATATATATATATATATATATATATATATATATATATATATATATATATATATATATATTCCCCAGCATGTGTGCGTGCATACGTTTCCTTACCATGTAGTCAGTCTCTTCGTTCGGTGTCAGCTGTAGATAGAGGATTAAATAAAATAGAAAAATAACTGGAATATGACATTGATTGTGTATAAATAATCTATTGCAAATTTTATCCGTACAAAAATTTACCACTGAAATGGTTGTAAAAACGAAAAATTAAGTAAAAAAGAGTCATACCAAAAATTCCAGGTAATTGGACGAGTATGAGTGGAATAGTATACATCAGCGCACAGTCATTAACTGTCTGCTGCTTGTTTGCATTTTTAAAACAAGATTTCTGTCATGCTTTTTTTTAAACCCGAGAAACATTCATTAGTTCAACAGCGTGATCATTATATAATTATACGAGTCGTTCTCAATGGTCTGGACATGAACCGGGTTGGGTGGGTGGGTGAGGAGGCACATGGGGGTAGATATGGTAGGAACTATCGATAAGGGAGATAACACTGAAACAACAGAAGGCTTTTATTTTACTATTACATGGTTTTGTAGTAGTAATAGTAGTTGCTGTTGTTGCAAGTTTATGAGTAGAAACATGTGGTAATAGTCAGTTTTGAGTTCTCTCGAACAAAAAATTGGTATAAACAATTTTTATAGATCAGACTGTTAGTGGCTGTATTGCAGCAGAAGAACTAATTTTTAACTATAATGGATGGAACACCTCTTATAGCAGAAGGAATCATGTTCTAGCATAACAGAGTTGATAAAAAGAGCTTTATTTTCAAATGAAGAATGTGCATTCTTTGAACCCAGACTATTATCAACGGCAAACCTAATTCGTATCAAACACAAAAATCCATGTCCAGCTTCAGAATATGTTTTGTTAATAGATGACACTTAGAGGATTAGAGGAAATAATTAAAACACAATAGATTTTTAAACTTCTGATCTTTCTTGAGAAAATTTGCCCGTATCAAAGGAAAGTTATAATATGGTGTTACGAATATGTAATTAAGTTGCTTGTGTGTTAGTTTTAAATTCTTTTTTATTTTAATTTTGTTTCATTACATTTTATTGTAATGATAATTTTTACTGGATTTGATATTTTTCCCAGTAAATTCAGTCTTTTGTTTTGACGCAAAGGTTTGCTTCATTTTTATTTTTAGCTCATCTTGGGTCATAGTTTTGTAAACATCGAGTGAAAACGATTGGCTATTACCAAGGTCATGTTCAGCCTACGTGTTAGCTCTGTTATAAACAGTTTTATTTTTAAATTCATTTCCAGCGTAAGAATTTGATTCTTAGATAGGGCTAGTCTGGCATACGTGCTAAAAGGCAGTTTTTTACTGCGCGGTTGATGATTAAGTGATCATGTGACCCATCATGAGTGTCGAAATGACGTTTTAGTTGGGTTTAAAACTGATATCTTCGTGAAATTTTGTCAGTCGTATTCCTACACCACAGAGCTCAAGGTGTTTCTATTGTTGATGTCAACTTGTTCTGAAGTTCATCTATTTTTTGGAATTGAATAATTTGTTCTCTAGAAAACTACACAAGTGCTCTTTTTTTATTAATGTTCTGGGACAAAGACATTCAGTGGAAATTTATTTTGGAATTCTAAACGGGAACATAATAAATTGTTATTCAACGAAGAATTGTTGCCATTAGTACCACGACATTATCTGACGTCATCGCCTTCCATATTGGAACTTCATAGAGATTTGAACCAGGATTCAATTAGAACTGTTTAGTGATAGGACTTATATTTTTCAATTCTAGGATTAAATTTTGGATTATATTCACAAACCGTAAGTCCTAGTTCATAATTTTACCTTGTTTTCTAGGGAAATAAATTATTTTGTTAAAACTTACAAAGCTTGTTGGCTTCACTCTTTTCTTTTGTTACTTTTGTACGAGCCTACACGTAACAATGGTTAATATTTACTTGGCAGCGACAAGAACTACTCCAGAGCTCGGTTAACCTTCTGAACGAGAAATTATTATTTTAAGATCCATTTATTTATATTGCACTTATATGGCAGGAATGCATGGACATCGAATATTCTTAAAGTTCTTACTGAACAAGCAGAACAACACCAACAATGGCAAAGAACTCAACAATAATGGTCGCGGGAAGAGAAAGGTGGTTGCATTGTTAGATTCATATTGCGTTCTCTGAATAAACTGTGCAATAGGATTGAAAAGTTGAACTGAAAAATGTTACTACCTACAAGATTTACTGGAAGTTAAAACTTCAAAGCTGATAAGATTCATTTCGAGTAGGTCAAGTATTACTCAAGTCCGTGAGATGTTCCAATTAGCGAAAGGGACAAAGAAATCTTTTAACCTAAATTCGTTGGTTCAGTGGGTGCACAAGACATTGAATCAGTTCAGACCTTGTCCAGGTAACTCATGGACAATTATTCATCAAAATCCTACATCATCTTAAATAATAGACAGGCACAAGCTCTTTATGACAATATGAAAGATAATTTTTCTATCAAAGCCATGAATTACCTTGATCATATAATGAAAACAATTACTTAATTTTCAAACTAATCTTTTCAACAACAGTAAAAAGATTAAGTTTTTTAATACGATCTGTTATTCATATATACATATTTATTTTCGAAACGAGATTTGTATCTTAAGTAACACGTCTATTGTGGTCATGAATCAGCTGAATTAATTATTTATCACGCAATTGCAAGAAATTAAAATATTGAAGGATAATGAGATTTGAAAATGTCTTTCATGCAAGAATTAGCTGAATTGATATAGTTACAATTTATACGAGGTCTCATGGTATGTTGAGGACAAACTGCTCCATTCTATCTGATGTAAAAGTATTTCGTTTCATTCATTTGCAATAAAATTAAGGGAAAATTTGTGACAAAGCTTGTCTATTTTACTTAATGTTAGATGAATTAGCAAATGTTTATGCTCTGATCTTTAACCTCTGTGAACCTGATCTGTTCAATCCCAGTTCAAACTGTAAAATGTATCAGTGACACCTCAGGAATAATTATAATAAGTTACATGATCCTTTCTTTGGTAAACTATTCGGTTGTTATGTTGAGAAAATGCAATGTGCATTTTTTAGACAGCTCATTTTTCACCATGGGGAGCGGAGGGGGCTGAGCTTTTGTGCGATTTTGGCAGTAATAAATACTGTTTTCTAGAAGAAATGCATGATAAAAATTTTTTCAAAAGAATGTTAGATATATAACCAAAATTAAAGCATACAGTAATAACGTCTGTTTGGTCTTTAAAGTTCCACTATATAGTTATTCAGTATTTCAGGTATATAGACTGAAATTATGCGCATTTGCAACAATCACAGTGGACGGAATAACATCTAGCCTCTGTGCTACTTTCATGTAGTGTGACTGAAATCTCTTTATATGTTTATTAGGGAAACAATTTGCTGCCTAAAACAGACAGCGGATCGAAATGGCTGCTACCAAGTGCTTGAAAAATGAATCGGATCTAGTCCAAATTATACTAGCTTTAGCAGTTATTAAGATAGAATGAATATTGCCAGAGTAGGCAATAATAACTTCTGTAGAGCATTAAATGAATGATAATATAATTTTTGGTAACTAAAATGTTATCGGATACTTATTAGCTAATATACATGTGACCTGCAGAAACTGAAAATGAGTAAGCGGAGCTAGCAGTCTTTTGAGAGATGCGGATTTTGAAGCAAGACCAATGTGTAAACTCGAGAATCCATATTTCACTCATCAACGATACACCAACACAAAGAAAGTTAAAATTTATTTTACTAATACCTAAGATATTCAGGCTCATTTCTAAAAAGCCAGGATAATCAGCTAGTAAAAGTGGAAAATTACTTTTCTTTAATAAAAACAAACCATGTGCAAAGAACGAAACTGTCGAGCCGAACCAAAAAGTACTATTGCGGAAGGCTGTAATTGTCTACAACAATGAGATATGGATGTCTAGTAAACACTGACTGAGAACATGTCTTTGGTCGTGTGCTCTCTCACATCACATAACGCCAAAGAGTGTTCTTAATGACGTAATGCCATTCTAAAATCGTAATTATGTACACGATGTCACAAGTGTTTGCAACTTTTATTATTTAATTTCAGTTATTATCTTACACATCTGCATTTAGACGACGTTTCCAAGTTTGCGGCGACTTTTTGTGTGCATAAACCAAATAATATTCTTTCTAAATATGCATACTATTTTCAGAGACATTTGATAGGTTTTATTTTTACCAAAGAGAACGCAATTTTAGCCAGAAATTTTAGATAAAAATAATTCCTTAGTGGCGCATAGGAAAAATACCATACTTAAAGTCAGAATTTTTAAAAATTCTTTTCCCATGAATTTGATGCATTCTGTAAGTCTTCAACCTTTATCCAAATGATCCTTTTAGCGATTATTTAGGAAGTAGTGAGAACAGTTCAAAATACACACAGAATGATTCATTTTGATGCGTGTGCAAACTAGACAATCATAATATCTACCTACCAAATGATTTGTATATGTCTAACATTTTTGTTCATCGAAGAAATTTAGATGATTGACACGGATGTCTCTCCCGAGATCGTGTACCTACTGCTGTTCTTGTGATGACTGAAACAAATTAAAAGCTTTCTTTGCTCCTTTTTTATTATATCTCTATATCTTTTTACCCCGGCTGAGAAGAAACTTTAGCTGCAAAATACGTTTGTCGAATTGATAGTTCAGTGTATGAGTACAAATTATAAGATCCTTTTCAACCCTTTGTGTAGAAACAATGATTTTTTGAATAAACAGCTGATTCTACCTTCATAGACAATGACTAGGTAATCTATTGTGCTTGATGAAAATAGCCAATTTTGTTTCGTCAAATATGACGTAAGGCATATCAAGATATGCATCTTATAAATAGCGTGTCTCTATAGAGACGATTTGCTTCGACACTGGTATGAAGATATGCTATTGAAGTGTAAATGCAAAAGAGACGCTCGGATAAGAGGAGCCAATGGATAGACTGGACCATCTGAGTTATATAAGAGGTATAGCACGGATAAGAGGAGTCAATGGATAGACTGGACCATCTGAGTTATATAAGAGGTATAGCTCGGATAAGAGGAGCCAATGGACAGACTGGACCATCTGAGTTATATAAGAGGTATAGCACGGGTAAGAGGAGCCAATGGATAGACTGGACCATCTGAGTTATATATGAGGTATGGCACGGATAAGAGGAGCCAATGGATAGACTGGACCATCTGAGTTGTATAAGAGGTATAGCTCGGATAAGAGGAACCAGTGGATAGACTGGACGATCTGAGTTATATAAGAGGTATAACTCGGATAAGAGGAGCCAATGGATAGACTGGACCATCTGAGTTATATGTGACACGCGTTATCTTATGAGCTAGTTCATTTTGTACCGCTCAAGCTGAACTCGTTATCAGTGGCGGTGAGAGGAACCCTTTGAGAAATGTTCTTTAGTGGCGTCCCTACTTTGCCACAGAGAACAGTTTTTATGTCATTTGCTATTTAAACTATTTCTCAAGAGCGTGGGATAGCTAATCCTAATCCTAACCACAGTACATATTCCTTGTCAGGAATGAGCCTTTGCCGAATGCTTGTCAGGAATGAGCCTTTGCCAAATACTTGCCAGAAATGAGACTTTGCCGAATACTTGCCAAGAATGAGCCTTTGCCGAATACTTGCCGAAAATGAGTCTTTGCCGAATAGTTGCCAGGAATGAGCCTTTGCCGAATGCTTACCAGAAATGAGCCTTTGCCGAATACTTGCCGGGAATGAGCCTTTGCCAGATATTTGCCAGGAATGAGCCTTTGCCAAATACTTGTCAGCAATGAGCCTTAGCCGAATGCTTGCCCATGAATTATGAGTCAGAGGGTGGGATAATGCTCGTATTTCATTATTGTTCTCGCCTTGCCAGGTTAATAATGTGGGATATAAACAAAATGGATCCCCATTAAAGGACAATTTGAAGATTTATTGATATTGAGAAAGAGCGTTGAAGATTTGGCTTACACCGAATAATTGTTTTTAAACTTCGAATCATACTAAAATCTTGCAAATAAATACAAATTCTAAAAATAAACAGATAGGAAAACAATAAACTATAGTGACGTCATAAATGGCATGACACAACAAAAACAAGTCAGGGTAGCAATACTCCAGTCAAAACTCTAATTTGACATCATCAGTAGTTTTTCTTCAAAACGACATTTTTCCGGCTTTCATACAGTTATCTTTGTTCATAAGTAATCCCTTGTTGTAAAATGAATTCTTTAAGTTTATACCTACAAATACAATATTCTATGACTGAATAATTGTTAAAGCTACGTTAAAACACACACACACACACACACACACACACACACACACACAATATTCTATGTTCTATCATTGCACCCATAACAATAACCCACTAAACTACCCTCAACCCCCTATTTAACAATGAAAGAATAAAAAAAATCGGCCGTATGCATCGGTGAGGGATAGGGATTAGATTTTGTGGACCGGAACTCGGCAAAGCCTCATCTGGTTCTTCAAATTCTGATAACCTGGATTGGGCTTTACCCAATCCCGTACCGGCGCATAAGACAGATTTTAACTGTACTTCACCTTTACATACATAAACTTCTTTGTAACAATTCATTTGACAGTGATTATGGTAACAATAAAATGCAGAATGGAAAAACGCAAAGCAAAGGCATAATGGAATATTAAATGTTCCAGGACCCATTTTTTCTTTTGTACATTACACGTAAACGTAAAAAAAGAAAACACCACTTGTTTGATTTGTCAAGATTTCTTTTCTTTGCGAGACATGACTGATATGTATGGTCTTTGATAAGATCGCGCATATCGAGTGCTTCCTATGGTTGTTCACGATACAATATCCACTTGAATCAATCGAATGCATTTTTTAAACAATTTCTATTATACCATTATATTATTTCATGATAATTAGAGTCATAGGTTTTATAATTTCATTGAATAGATAAATGAAAGAAAATATACAGTATGATTCCTGTAAATCCTTTTGTAGAAACATTCAAACGCTTTTCTAATGTATAGCTGAGTTCACCTTTATAGAGAAGAGTTTTGACCACCTATTGGGCTTAATTGCGAAATTATCGCCATTTTATCTTTTAAATTTGCCGTAAGATACCCATTATTTTCTTGTCGTAATACGAACAATTTCTTTGATATAATCGTAGCAAAACATAGTATTACATTATAATGTGTTTTGTGTGTGTGTGTGTGTGTGTGTGTGTGTGTGTGTGTGAGAGAGAGAGAGAGAGAGAGAGAGAGAGAGAGAGAGAGAGAGAGAGAGAGAGAGAGAGATGCTGTAGTGTGAAGCGGATTTTCCATCTTTTGTTATTGGTATTTACTGCCTTACACTTACTTAACATAAAGATTAACGTTGATGTTAAACCATGATTTCGACCAGTTTTTAATTTGCCCACAAATATGTCAAGCTACATCATGTGTTCGATTCATAGGATTCTTAGTAAACTTGGTATTTATAAAGATGAACTGGAAATATTGGAAAAGTCATCATTTATTTTCGTTTCTAAATGTTTTTGTAAGACATATGTTACATTATGTGTAGTTACTCATTTTTACGATCTAAATATAATTTCTTCACGTTTGTTTGACAAAAGGTTATACTGGAATGACATACTCGCTTAGGCAAAAGTTTTCTTGCAGTTTTGTCTAAGAGGTGGACGAACCCAGAAGAAATGAAGAATCCACCGTAGTTGAGTGACTATTGATTCTCCTTCTTCACAAACGTACTTCTGAAGCGCAAATCACGTGAGTATCCATTGAAAAGCCTGGTTTGATTTTTGTCCCATTTCTGTATCAAAGCATATGATGGATTAGTTTGATCGTCAGCCTATATCAAGAGAGATTGTGGGGAAAAAATTTAGTCAGCAGTGACAGCAGCGAAATAAAAAAATAACTTGCAGAATGATAAAACTCAAAGTGTAGGCTAACCAAGCCTTCATATCTACCAAACCCAATATTTGTTTTTTATTTGCAGATAAAATACACCATTTGTTCAGTTAAACCGGATTTTTTTCTACGCGAAATTTTGTTATTGGCATTGTGATTCTTGATCCTTGAAAAAAGGATGTAAATCATATATTTAAGAAGGTTGTCTACAATTCAGTACGTCAATGAATCAATGGAATTTACTTTGGGAGTGGGGTGGAGGTTCATTTAAGTTATGAATGTATATGTGCTTGTCATGACAAGAATGATTTTATTGGATTTTGTTGATTAGATTTAAAACTGGATAGGATCACGACCATTCCCTTGTCTAGAGACACTCTAAAGGTTTTCTATTTACAGTTGGTTTTGCTTTGAAAAAATAACTTGGTGAACTTCGTGTTTAATAGCGAAATCACCGTGGTGAATTACCGAGGGGCAACCTATGCCCAGTCTGTCCCCACCCACACCCCAGCTCAAGGGAATGTACAGTCAGAAATGTTTTGTTTGGGCGTGAAATATGTTCGGTGTCCCCTTTTGCCCGTTTTTCCAGGATTCATACATCGATATAGTATCAGATACACGTTTTACAGCTTTACTGGCCCAAGTCATCATTGATCCTGACACATGTATTGCTTCATTTCGTTCCTCGGGGGATAAGAGATATCCTGCTTCATTATGTGTTTTGCAATGTCTTTCCATGCTATTAGAGGCGAAAATTGAAAACTAATCACTGCTATTATAGGGATTGAACTCCTTCCTTCCCACAACTAAACAAAATTTTGTTTTTCTTTCAAACTTTTAAACATATATGTTTTTCAAAATCCACTTACACTAATAAATTATTATGGATGTTCGGCCAAAAAGAAATATTTTTCCTCTAGCTTGCCTCCTCCTCTTACTAAATTTACATTTGTCCAGTTAAGCAAGAGTCTAGACGAAGACATCCACTTCGCATGTTCCCACTTAAAAGCATTAATTTGTACAAAGGGTACACGCTGTTGTATCTAGCTTGGAACATGCATTAATTGTTTTAGTGCTCTTATTGATCATTGTTCTTCCTATGTCACAGGTAATTGATCATTATTCTTCCTATGTCACAGGTAGTTAAAATGGCTGTTCATACAAGTATGCATTTTTTTTTTTATTTTTCCCACGTTGTTTTAACTAAAGTTTCAGCGGTAGACACTTTTTGCTACTTCCAGCAGTCTATTGCACCTTGTTTTGATATAATCTCTCTCTCTCTCTCTCTCTCTCTCTCTCTCTCTCTCTCTCTCTCTCTCTCTCTCTCTCTCTCTCTCTCTCTCCTGTATAGGGCACTATATATAGCCAGTATTTTGCTGACGGGATATTTAAACATATTCATCCACACATGCAAGATAATCTTTGCTACAATAAACAAAGTTGAAATAAAACAGAAACAATGATCGGGGACAAATTCTCTGAATCTTCAAAATTTAATGTAAACGAGTCCGTATTTTTTTATCTCTTATTTTTACCGGCTGGCTCTGAGGTGTAGAATAGGCCATATGCATCATACTACATATCGTAAGAGATGACTAATGCATGAAGGTGCCGCATCGCATCTGTTAACGAGCTGGACTTATGACCGAAAGTGTGTGGGTTCGAATCCTACCATCGAATAAGCTAGGTTTGGCTACCATGGTTTGTCTCTGGGCAAGGCAATTTACTTCAGTTTTCATTGACATGAAATCACATACTTGTGTTTCTATGAAGTCATATGCAAGCCAAACTAAACCAAACATTTTTGACATGCCAAATTTCAACGATATGTAGTCTTAATAAATGTGGCTACACCCTAGAAATTTATTTCATGTTTGTATATTAATATAGGTGTGAGTACTTTGACTAATACCAAGAAAATAACACTAATTTTCCATTGCTATTGTTATTATTGTTATTATTCATCCCATAAATTAACTTGATGACTTCAGAATGTGATTAAATTTAATCACTGTAAACAAAATCTAAAATGCAAACCATTATTTAAAAATATTGCTTCATATTTACTTTTATTCTTCATTCATTTGTATTTATATTTTTACTAGATCATCTAAATATTTGAATTGCTTAGATTTAACCAGTCTGATAGAAATCGAGATCCCCCACATCACGGAAATCTGGCAAACTCAGATAAGAGGTCATGTTCTGGTGACATTTGGAATTCTCGGTCCAGTTATTTTTAGTAATCTATTAACTGCATAATTTTTGTTCCGAATAAAGATTTCTGCCCCTTCAAGATTTTGAAAGCTGATTATTAAGACACGAGGTCAACAGAACATGACCCTATATCGTGTAATAATAATAATAATAATAATAATAATAAGATGATGATGATGATGATATTGATGAGGAAGAGGAACGCATAATTTACCTATTTTTAAATGTTTGCTAAATAGCTAACACATTAAATGTCACCCAAATATTAATGAAGCCAGTATCATGGGTACAGATTTTTATTTAATTAGGATTCATTTTTGTGGAAAGTTTAGCATGTAAAGGGAAAAATAAACAAACATATTCTGTTTACGGTATAATTTTGAGATTCCTATAATTATTTCACCGTGCATTCGTTCTTCTTCATCTTATTTTAACGGTAGCCATTGAAACAGGGATCTCCTGTTTGATGTATGCAACAGAGATTATTGACTTCGTAATTTTACATGCGCGCGAGTCCCACATCACGCCACGGCACGTTATACAAATAAATGTTATGTTAGGCTGTTCCGTCTCCCCAAAACAGCATGGATTTGCCATGCATTTGACGTTGACCTGGACGCAGTTTCAAATTGTAAGTTAGTGCGAACGGAGGAAAATGCATGATTTTAAATGAATAGAGTTTAAAGGGATACAATATTTCTTATCTAGAATGTAGGTATTTACATTCAGCAATCAAAGATAGTGGGCGATGCAGACTGGGCCGCAATCTTGCGTCTCGAGATATTTCTTGCAGTAATCCAGTCAGCAATGAATGCGATACGCAACAGCTTTCAATAATTACAAAACTCGAAGAGCCAGCCAACAAGGCTATTGCATATTCCACGCCCAATTTTGCTTTTATACATGCAGATACTAAACTAAATTTGATTTGTTAACGTCAACGTTATTTGATTGATTTATATTACAGTCTTTGACAATATCGTGTACCATCTGTTTTTCAGATGATTATCTATTATACACGAATTCAGTGGAATGAATTAAATACATTTCTGCTAAAACTTCTATTATATCTTAACTACACTGATGTTGTAATGACTTTGATAAATGGCATCAAGATATGGAGTTACTTTATAATAAAAAAGACATAAAATGTAATCAACTCGTCCATAAACCTTGTACTGGACAACCAAATAATGTTTAAGTTTATTATCGGTATGATTCATCAATCAGCCTATTCAACGAAGGAATTAACATCGAAATTAAGTGGTGATTTCAACCCATGCGATTTTCTTTTCGGTAGACACGAGCACTTTCGGCATTGTTGGAAAAGTTTAGGCAGAATTTTCGATTGGTGAATAAATTGCCTGTATGTATGACTATGAACTGGAAAAAGAATCAAATTTTTCTTACGTTTTCCTGACTAACTATATCCGTAACATATCGCTAAATGCATTTTATAGATTTGCTTTTTCGTTCTTTAGTTTTATTTACTTAATTTACTTTTATTGCGGTCACGTAAGAGGTTTTATCCTTTGGTACAAACGTAAAGTAAATACGAGTAGCAATGACTTGATATGGCTGCTGTGGACTTTCATACGGAAGACATAATTCATAAATCTATATTACCTTATTTCCTTGCAGTAGGGAAAATAAAAAGACCATGTATGTATGTATGTATGTATGTATGTATGTATGTATGTATGTATGTATGTATGTATGCATGCACGTACGCACGTACGTACGTACGTACATATGTACGTACATATGTATGTATGTATGTATGTATGTATGTATGTATGTATGTATGTATGTATGTATGTATGTATGTATGTATGTATTAATGCATGTGGGGGGGTAGGTGGGGGTACAGCGGCGGATCATATTAAAGAAGGTAATTTTCTCTATCGATCGGCATTAAATTTACTGGCAGGTTAAAACAAACCAAAATGTTAAAATACAGTACTGAGAACTTTTTAAATACCCGTCATACAACAATGAGCTTTTATTGAGTTAATAGAAGTATCTTTCTGTAAATGTTCGTCTATTGTAATTTAAGTTGTTATGAATTCATAATGCTTTTAACTACTAAGTCATAAATAATGAACTGCTTGTTTAAGTGACCGTTGATTACCTATTTACACCTATTTGTAATTACAATACCGTAATATAGGTTGTCCTATCATTTAAATTAATTACAATGTATAGTTTTTGTTATGCTCATTTGAAGTCATATGGCCGAAGTACACGATGTAATGCCAACGAAGGTTACTGTTGTGTGCCCTCGGCAATTACAGCATGTATTACACCATGCAATTATGTATGTGCAATTCTCTCTCTCTCTCTCTCTCTCTCTCTCTCTCTCTCTCTCTGTGTGTGTGAGATATCTGGATTTTTAACATAGCTTTAACAATTTTTCAGTCGTATCGCTACGATGCCTGCAGTTTGGCAGTTTATAGTGATGTCTAGCACTGGGGCATCACGCCGTAGACATGTAGCATCATGTCTCACCCAGTCACATTATCCCGACATCAGGACGACCAGTCCTAACACTAACTGAGCGCCTAGCGAGGTAGCTGCTAGTACGATTTTTATAAATCTTTGGTATGACTCAGCCGATGTTCGAACCCACGACTTCCCGCAACCGATGCGGATGCTCTAACAACTTAGGCCACCGTAGCGGTCCTGCCCTTCTTTGTAATCAAATCATTTATGTGTCTTCTTGGTCATTACACACTGCAAAAATATTTAATGAACTGCCACTAAAAAAAAGCAATTTATTGTTTTTACTTTCTAAAACTTCATTAGAAAACGATGATGTCGAAAACATTTCAAAACTATTTTAACACAAACCCTATAAATGTACCAAATATGCACATGTGTCCTCAGAATATTGTGCTCATCTATTTACACCATAGTGGTCACAGTTGTAACGGATAAGTAACTTGTACTGTACAACTTCATTATTTTCGGTGTTAATTCAAAACTAAATATGATTATTTTGGACCATTTTTGGTAAGTTTTCAAAAAGAACCGGCATTATCCTGTTGATTAATACTTCATACATTTTTGCAATTACAAGAATGAAATCTTGACATTCCTATCTTTTAGCATTAATTTTAGCGTATTGCTGTGCTCATATGACGTCATATGGCCAAAGTATGTGGTATAATAACCAAGAAAGGCACATCAACCTTATGACCGGAATATCTTGAGATATACGGTATCAATTTTACTTTATAAATTTACGAAGATAATGTCCAGTCAGAAAATTAATTAACATAAAGTTTTCATAGTTTGCTTTATAAAGGATGAGATCAAGTGCTAAAAAGGATCGATATCGACCCCTGAACTTGAGTAGCTGACAATATTATTTATGAAGCACTGACAATGCTAAACTAAAATGCCAGTACATCTGGTGGAGGAATACCCCCGCGAAAGTCCCAGGAAAAAAACAACACACCGACCCACGGGAAGCTACTGGCAAGGTTTCTCACATGCCCACATGAGACTCGAACCTAAGCTGGCAGAGGTGAGATATCAGTGATCTATCAAAGGGAGCGTCTGAGACCACTAGGCCACACGGGGCCCGAATACAAATTCTGTTCAGTTCTGTATTTTCCAAAGATTTGCAAACTGTATTTATTAAGATGGTTGTTAAATAAAAAAAATATACATTCACAAGAATTCTACATTTTTATAGGCAGTAAATCAAGTTTTCTTCTTAATTATATAAAATCCATACAAGATCAACTTTTTTCAGTCAAAACCATGTAAATGTTTGCGACTGATTTAAGTTTTGTTTAAAAACATACATGAAAGTACAAAACTGCTAATAATGTTTGCTTTCATTTACATTTGTTTTCCAAGGTAGTGTGGGCAGGTTTACGATCTTAGATATTGAACCACACTTCAATAAACCCGACTTGGCTGATTGATGAAGAACATAAAGTGCCGTTTGGGGAGGGTCCACTGTAGTAGGGTAAAGTGGGGCTTTGAATACAAAATTATAATATATATAGCCAGTTTTAACAGAACATGGGGAAAGATACTGGAGGACAATCCTGATGCCATGTCTGTCATAGAGAGTACAACTTTTAAGCACTGACCTGCGAGACGCCGCAAAAAAACTAGATAAATATAGACAGTTATGTAGAAAAAGGAAAAGACATACCATTACAGATCAGTGATGAAGATCTTCTATATTTGTCCGAGAGTACTCCCAAGACGTTTATCGTGCTGGAGAAATAACAATCATGGTGTGACCTTATGTATCGCCATAACCAACCACAGTATCACCTCAACTCACTGCATTACCACGATTCGCAGCGTAGAGAAGATGGAGAGTTCCAGTCAAAGGAGGGCACGGGAATAAAATATTACAAGAATTCAGCTTGTCTTGTCACGTGTCTAAAGCTACTTGCTTGTTGCAAACAGGCTGTCAACATTGACGCTCAATTAGACAACGAGATCATAAAAATACTAGATCACTTGCTTAAAAAAAAAGATCTTAATAAAGCATAATGCAATATTAGGTACACAGATTTAATATAGGCAGGATATCGCAAACACTTCTCTTTGATTCTAATTTTGTATCAGGAAGCAGCAATCTTTTTACTGTCAGATACAACACACCTATAGAGTTGGCTCAGGGCACTCTTTATAAAACTGCTTTGAAATTTACAGAGCTATGGAATTCATTCTATAACATTACAGATAGCAGTAACAAGTTCATGTATTTTCTTTTAGCTGGAACAATGTTGACCATAATTCCAAGAGCATACAACATTGTTGACATTACTGATGAGATAAAATGGCTGACGACAGGAAAAGGACATGTGAGCGACAACATAGCAAGCACTCCAAATTGATATATATATATATTCCAAACGTGGATAAAACTCACACGTAGTGACAAGTTGACTTCATCATCAATAACAGCTTAAGATTTTATTAGGCTTTAGGTCACGAGTTTTGCAAGCTGATGACATTCACAATGGCGACTTTCCTGTCAACATTAGCGTTGTAAGCAGTTTGCTAATAAGCTATTCCATAGCGGAAGGATCATACGATGCGCGAGGCGGCCATATCCATAATATTTAGTCCAAAATACCGCCACCAGGATCGCTTATAATACTAAAAAAACAGTAAAACCGTCGCCACTTATCTATTATCCGATGTCTATAGCATACTAGATATTTCGATGTTATTAACTGAATCAATATCAACGTTAACAATGAGCTAGTAGCAGGAGTACCCATTAAACTTGGAAATAGTCAACTTCATTGATGATGACACGTTCTCGCGTTAACAGAAAAACAGTGTTCAGATTTTAATGGGGAAAAACGTTTTAATAGTTTCCTAACCATAAAGTTGTCTCCGAAACAAGCTTTCTCGCGTTGGTCGCACTTTACCAGCGATATTACAGTTCTTGCAAAGTGGGCGCCATAATATTACCAGTTCGTGCTTCATTAGGAATGGCGGCGCCAAGAAGAGCGATAGAAAAAGCAACCCGTGGTAGAAAACACTTTGGCCAAATAGTCGTACGTAGAAGTGTCATAAAAGAAATTTTATGTGGGCAGTGTTACCTGCATTGTTTCAAAGGCTAAGGCTCTCAATCAACTAAGCAATTACGGGGCTTATCAGGACTAGGTAAATGTTACTGGCATCAACTTTCCCATTCAGGTTAATGACTTGACAAGGTTTGAGCGATTCAATAATATCTCAGTTAACGTTTTGGGAATTGATGATGGGAAGGTTTATCCACTGCACTTATTGTCCGTAACCAGTGAACAAATATTACTGCAGAAAATGTCTTCATCTCTTTATACGAGAAAATCGCGCAACATGGTGTGGAATGCATTAATACTACGAGAGCTGTGATGCTAGGCAAAGACAAAAATATTTTAGTGTTTGAAAGATTAAATCACTAAATGAGAGTGGGTGTTTTTAATCATTTATGTAGATTTTGAAGTGCTCATTATTCCCATGTGGGCTGCTACAAATCTCCAGAAGCTTCTTTGACCAGAGGATATCAAGAAAATAATCCATGTGGCTATTTGTATAAGCTAGTCTGTATTAATGAAAGTCTTGGCAAACCCGTAAAATTGTATAGTTGCGCTGACTGCGCAGAACATTTTTTTTAAACAGTTTGCTTGGAGAAGTAAAATATGTAAACGCTGTTCCCACCGCAAAATAATAATTTGTACGGCAGAAGATAGGAACAATTTTATGAAATCAAACAAGTGTTGGGTTTGTTAAGAGCCACATAGTTATAATCGAGTCAGACATCACTGGCAAATATAACTTTTTACAAGCAGTTACATGCCGATTAAGGTAATATATGTTTGCTTTGTAGTAAATTAACTACGTATTTTGTCTCCTTTGCTGATGTTAGCAACAAAGCAATTGACCCATTTTAAAATTGATACTCAAGGTTCAGTTCATCCAACATGACCCTTCATACTGCGCTCTGTTTAAGTAAACTCAATTTCTGTTACGCTTGTCAATAGGTGTTAAAATTTCTCATTACGTGATACAAATTATGTCGCGTTTTGAATGGATTCTTACCCTAAAGGAATAGGCTTTTTCTGCTTGCAGGGAGAGCACTAACAATTAAAAATGTTAAGCTTTGAAGTAGTGTGAAAGAAAATCGATTTGTATTACCACTTGCTAGGCTTTTAGCTCGAGATAAATGTTGAAGGCGGATTGCTTATAAATATGAAGATTATAATACAAATTACGTAGCGTTTTGAACGGATTCTTACCCTAACAGAATCAGTTTTTCTAGCCTGCAGGGAGAGCACTAATCGTTATAAATATAAACCTTAAAATTAAAGTGAAAGATAAGTATCAAGATTATAACAAAATAAGAACAAAGAAATAAACGGACATAAAGATGTACGGGAAGAAAATTGAGGATGAAAGATAAATATGCTTTCAAACTACTACTAATAGATAAACAACAAATTTATCTGATACATAACATATCATCCCTGTGGGAGTCTTGCAGCACATAATGCATGTAAATTCGCTTGTACATATGCTTGTCTGTATGCGTTATGTTTGAATGTATGTTGTTTGTACGACTGTGTATAAGTGGGAATAGCCTGATGTACAAAAGTCTGATGTGGAGAATAATATTAGAAACAAATTTGAAGCGGTTCACACGAGTTTGTCAGGCAATAATTCTGAAGAATGCTGTTGGCCAAAGTTATTATAGCGGGAAATTGATGATGTATTCGCTACTGAACCAACTTTTTAAATTGCAGAAGACCTTACGCTGAAAGGACTGCTAGGGATTACTGTAAGCCGAGGCGACAAATATGACTGTAACAGGATATATACCTTTCTGTATATTGTACAATATAATGCATAAGTGCTGCGCATTTTATGTCTCAATCCCACAGCAGGAAAGGAACAGACTGAATTACGAAGATACATCAATCACTGCGTAAGCGTATGATTTCATTTTACATCCTTACATGAATTTATGACGATGGCTAACAAAATTGAATGATTGCACGATCTGAACCTAATAGAGCATGATTTTTTAAAAATGATTTCCCTAAAACAAATACTTTTAGCAACCAAAACTTATGTCGATCAATATTATGGTCTTGTTGACGCTAATATGTTCTGTGTTTATTATTTTCAGTCCTGAAATCTATTTTGCTTTGTATCAATTTCACAGAAATGAAGACATTAAGCATCAAAATTACTGTGAATTTAACACGATCTAATTTTCCCTACCCCATAAATGAGTGTACATCATTGAACACCACACCGTGAACATCCACGTTCTCCAGTAGTCTAGACCACGTGTACCTTCCACGACAACTAAAAATCACGTGTGGATACTAAAAAGTCAGAAACAAGTAGCTGACCTTTCTGTAGCGCGTGTAACAAGTCACTGACTTTTTTGTTGTGGGTGTGACAAGTCACTCACCTTTCTGCATCGGAAGTGATACATCATGATGTGGTGGCCCTGGCTCCTGGTGTAGCAGTTGTAAAAGGATGTGATTTGTGACATGGAGGCCCAGGAATACGCGCATGTGCCGTTGGGATCAGTGTAAATATATGTGGAAGCAGCTGCTATGACATTGCCTTTGAGTTCAGAGGTGTGTGTGTGTGTGTGTGTGTGTGTGTGTGTGTGTGTGTGTGTGTGTGTGTGTGTGTGTGTGTGTGTGTGCGAGTGATTTGGATTTTTAACGTCGATTTAACAATTTTCAGTCATATCGCTACGATGTTTGCAGTGTGGCAGTTTATAGTGATGTCTGGCACTGCGGCATCATGCCGCAGACATGTAGCATAATGTCTCACCTAGTCACATTATCCAGACACCAGGCCGACCACTCCTAACACTAACCTCCTAATGCTGAGCGCCGACCGAGGCAGCTGTTAGTACCATTTTTATAAGTCTTTGGTATGACGCGGCCGTTGTTCGAACCCGTGACCTCCCTCATCCGAGGCGGACGCTCTAACCACTTAGGCTACCGGAGCGGTACAAGTTGTGCCATTTAACTTGGAAGAGCTGAAAGGTTAAATTGCACCGTTTTTTGTTTTAGAGAGTGCTCTTTTCATTGATAATTACGTTTCAAGCTAAAATACTGTTTTCAGCTCATCGTTGTGTTTAAATTTGCTCAGTTTACTACTGTAATGACGACGTTTTTACGTTTAATTTTATATTTGAAAATCTCCCTTTCATGTAATCCATTGAAAAGAGGATACGTTTACGTTCATTCTTTCTGGCATTCATATTTTAATGGGGTTTTTACGTTTGTAACGATAATGAAATAGTTTGTCAAAGCCCTCCTTATGATTTGTGTTTAGTGCAAAGAATGCAGTCTTAAAATGCTAAAAATAAATATAAATTACGCACACAGACAAACATGCAGAGAGTATTCGTCTTCACGATAGTTTATCACCTAAATTATGAGACGCGTTTGTATAGGAATTGCTCAGATATTTAAAATGTTTAATTGGTATATTTATCACACACGACGGTGCAGTCATCATAACTTACAGAATCTTTAGTTAAAACACATTAGGGCTAGACATCAGATTTCTTATATTATTACCTTTCCGAATAACGATTTAGTTTGCATGTTAAATAAAAATGCACTATTTAAATATACACTTGCAATTTTCATAAAACTGTACAATGTTGAAGTAATGTAGCAACTCGGTAAAAAAATAGAAAAATTAGCATGTCAGCGATCAGCTTTTTAAAATAACACGGACTCATCTGTGATCGGTCCAGGTACAATATGAGACAGTAGAAAATAGATATATAAAGCACAACTTACAAAAATCTGGGTACTTTTGGATAGTTTTTTTTTCGTCGTCGTATGAAGTGCACGTTATAAAAAGGCTATTGTGATGACTATAGTTATCACAAGTATAAGAATACTCCAAATTATCTTCATTTTGAAGATTTAAACATCGAGAGAGACGCATATAAAAGGCAGTATTTCAAAATCTACGAAAGCAATTTGTCCACAAACAGTATAGTGAGTCAATGACTAGGTTATTACAAATTTTTAAAGAAAATCGGCTTGTCACAGTCCTTCAAGAAAAACGTCGCTGCGAAATATCGTGATCGACCAGCATTTGCTGGGTGTAGAGTTATCTTCCTTACGCATAGAAGAGACGTCATTATTATTTTTTACTACGTGAAGCATTAAAGAACAGAATTTTGGAGAGTGTAATGTCCTTGTATATATCCAAGTCTAAATGATGACCAACGTTCAATCACATGGTATATTTATGGAAGTGATAGGCTATTTGTATACAGTACAGAAATAGTCTCCAACCAAACACAATACAAGAAAGTAACCATTTTCTTATCTGGAGACACAGAAAGTAGTTCTTTTGATTTTAATTCATAGTACTTCTACCTGGATCACAATTAGGTAAGTTTGCATATGGCATGTATTTACGATATACTCGATTTAGTATTCAAGATAGCTTTATTTCATATTAAAGCTGTATCTTCTTAACTACGCAAAGCATTGACTACCCGCTCTTGGAAAATCATCGATCTTATAAACACTTATATGTATAAACCCTAACTGCAGTCTTGTTTCTTAATATTATCCTGTTTCATCGGGCGTATGTGAGAAATCTTATTATAATAGTGTATTTTAACAAACTGAAGTCCATACAACGGCGCAAGCGTCTATGATTTCTCATACAATCCTGCGAATGAGTGACATGACATTACTTTTTCATTGTGTATTTCATTTGTACAGTAGCATGCTATTGAAATTAATTTAATCTGCAAATAAACATCACTGGTACTATATTTTTTATGACGTATGAGGTATGACGTCATCGTACATTGCACATCAAGATCCATATAAACAACAGTGCGATTTTCCTTTGAGTTCTCTTGTCTTGTCAATGCTAACAGGACACGAACAATTATGTAGTATTTCTATATTCATTAGGAGTAGTTAGCACCTTTGAATTAACGTACATATATACTAAAACTTTCTAATACCTTTGAAGAATAGTGTGTTTTCATCGTGTTTAACGCCATGTCAGCACAATACTAGCTATATAGTGTAGATTATGTTCTAAAACAGTAAAAGTACAGAACTGCATTAAGTTTGGGGAAAATAAATCGTACCAAACAAATGTAAACATGTGCTGCTTCGAGATAAAAAGTAAAGGAAAACCTGTTAAAATTCTGGAAAAGGTATAATAAATAAGGTAACAAAAAATCAATATAATATAGGCTCAAGTTTTATTACATACTCTTCAAAAGTCCGCATGTTTGAATTGAGTTTACATTACAAAATGTCCATATATTTCACCAATTTTTGCAGCGGATACTGGCATGGTATGTAACCGGACCCAGGTTCACCTATCAGGAGTTATTCATATGTTAGGTATACGCGAGGGCCACAATACCAACTCGTCTCGGAGATTTTTTTCTATACAAATGATGCCACTTTCCAATGACGGATTTAATGTTCCAAAGCATGTTTGTTAAGTCTTCTTTCCACATATTTTGGCAAGTATATAGAACATGCCGAGTTATATAATATTTTAAGTCAGTATCTGTGACTGTGGGGCAGCTTAGGCTATGATATCAGTCCTTTTCTTTACCCTTAATACCAATGCAACGTCTCTGGAAACTAGCATTAGTTAGTTAGTTAGACCTCTTCATCCCGTCTGGGATATAAGACTGCAACTATCTTCCGCCATCTAGTTCGGTCTTGAGCAATGGCTTGTGCCTCGCCCCAGGAAAGTCCCATCACTTTCAGCTTTTTCATCACTGTTTTTCGACAGGTTGTCTTTGGCGGTCCACATTTACGCTTACCAGATGGTGTCCATCTGAGGTCTACCTTGGGTATTCGTTCTTGGGGCATCCTTATTACGTGTCCGAGCCATTTGATCCTGATCATCTTGATCTCCAGGGAAATGTTGCTACATCCGTCTTTTCATATAGGTTCACATTAGAGATCTTGTTTGGCCAATAGATGTTGCAGATTTTACAGCCAACATTACAGAACACTTTTTGTTTTTCCAAACTACATGAGCCAATAATGTTGAGCACGATTTGGAATATTCTCGGGTTGTCAAATTTAATGTTTTGCAAGGCTTTCGTTATGGAAACGGAATCGAAATGATGATGACATTTGTTTGTTCAGAGGTTACAATTTAGTTTAAATGTCTGAGTATAGTTTTAATTTGACTTTACGCAGCAACCTACACGAGACGGTATCGTGGTATGTTAAAACCCTGTCTCCACCTTTCTAACAGTCCGTATACAGGATGTATAGCCAGGGCCGTCGCACGTTTGGGCTGGATGAAACGGCGCCCAGGGGCAAGCGTCGCCTTCTCCCTCACCCACTAATAATAAATACCGAAAACTCCACGATATGGCCCGTCTCTTATGACAGCCCTGTATATCGACACGAAGGGGCGCCAATTTTATGGAATTTACTCTAAAAACCGATAGTATTCGTTCAGGACTTTTTTAATTTGACAAAGATCATTTTTTGGGATTATTTGAGAGGGAATATAGACAAGGTAGTGACTGGCATGTAAAGAAATTTGCAGTCTTGGCACAACTGATTTTTTTTCTGCTTCTGGATGAGGACTAGATTACATAACAAATGTTGGAATGCAATTTGATTTCTGGGCTTACACAGTTTTGTATTTGGGCCTAAAGACGTCATCACATGCGGGATTTGGGCTTACAAAAATTCGTATTTGGGCCTAAAGACGACATCATATGAGGGATTTGGGCTTGCAAAAATTCATAATTTGGCCTAAAGACAACATCTTATCAGAGACTTGGGCTTGAAAAGTTTTGTATTTAGGCCTAAAGACGACATCATATGTGGGATCTGGTCTTACAAAGTTTTGTATTCGGGCCTAAAGACGACATCATATGCGGGATTTGGGCTTACAAACTTTTGTATTTGGGCCTAAAGACGAGATTATATGCGGGATTTTGGCTTACAAAGGTTCGTATTTGGGCCATTAGACAAAATGTATGCGGGATTTGGGGCTACAAAGTTTCCTATTTGCGCCTAACGACGACATCATATGCGGGATTTGGTCTTGGCAAAGTTTTGTATTTGGGCCTAAAGACGACATCATGTGCGGAATTTGGGGTTACAAAGTTTCCTATCTGGGCCTAAAGACGACATCATATCAGGGATTTGGGCTTACAAAATTTCGTATTTGGGCCTAATGACAACATTATAAAGGGAATTTGGGCTTACAAAGTTTCGTATTTAGACCTAAAGACGATATCGTATGCGGAATGCGATTACTGGGCTTACAAACGTTTCGTATTTGGGCCTAAAGACGTCATCATAAGTAGGGATTGGGCTTGCAAAGTTGTGTATTTGGGCCTAAAGACGGCATCATATGCCGGATTTGGGCTTTCAAAGTTTCGTATTTGGGCCAAAAGACAACATCATATGGGGAATTTGATTTCTGGGCTTACTAAAATTTGTATTGGTGCCCAAAAGACATCATATGCGGGAGTTTGGCTAACAACGGTTCGTATTGGGGCCTAAAGACGACATCATATCAGGGATTTGGGCTTACAACGTTGCGTATTTGGGCCTAAAGACGACATCATACGTGGGACTGGGACTAACAATCTTGTTATGGCAAATTAGGGGTAATATAGCTGATTAAACAACGACAGAGTCTCAATTTTTTTTAATCTCTTATTGTTGACAACAGCGGCAATTAATGGCGCACGTCAAAAATTAGATGAAGATCCCTCAAATTCCATAGGAGTCATTTTAGTAACTTAAATCGCATGACTCATCAAGGGCAACTGCTGTTTGATCTTTGGCTAAATATTCTAATTACATATGTAATGGCAGATCTATAGATTTTATTTACATAAATGATCTTATAGTAAAGGTAATGTATTCCTTTATGTTTATGAAATAGGACAAGTTATATTCCGCATAAACGTGAGAGTGATGAGAACACTAACTTTACATCGGCGTTGGTGGCCTTACATTCTTTAGAATTCTGCCCAACCTGATTTAACCTGAAATAGTGGCAATAGAAGCAAGTTTATATGTTTGTATATTACTGAAATCGATTTAATAGATTTTAATGAATATTAAATAACATTGGGTAAATTAGCAAATTTATTTTCTTTTTTCATGAGTCAGATATAGAAATATGATTCCTACTAGTTGCAAAAATTGTCCCCCGCATAATTTATTATCACTTGAATATTTTATATGTTAAGACTAGTAAATGTCAACCAGTCTGCATTGTTTGTGTAATGCTTCTTGATAAACTGATTCTTCCGAGTAGATTGAAAATTATTTACGTGAACTTATATTATGGCTTAAATATGAAAAGTGACTGTACATTTTATAATAACATTATATGCAGCGTTAATGAAGTCACCTGTGGACAAAATGTAGAACATTCATTTTAAGCAATGAAACACGTCAGCTAATTATCAATCTGTTGTATCACTTGTTTGTGACCACACAGAGATTTAAGACCTTCCAACAAACATAATTAACTCGGGAATTACACATTAGTATCACTGGAACAGATGGGTACGATTTTGCGTTGGATCGATTCAAGATGTTGAAAAATACATCTAAATGCTGGTGAATTAAATAGCAAATGAAAGTGCAAATTTTAATTTTTAAAGTAGGTTTTTATTTGCCGCTTTAATTGTCTTAACCAAGATTTAAAAAAATAAAATCCAAGATCACGTAACTTAAACGTACAGTGTAGCTTTGAAATTAAGCAACATTTCAATATCTCTTGCCGAAGAAGAAAACAAATGGAGACAAGAAAATTGTTATCTAGCACGTGCTTATAGTTTGTTATTTTCTGTGACTAATAATTCAGTATCAAGCAGTGATTGCTGACTGTAATAGGTACCTTTTCCAAAGGATGCACCTAAATATTATTGGGGTGATTTTCATTTGCCAACACTGACATTGAAAGTTTAAACATATTTTATTGTCGATAATCAAACTGAAGTCAAATGAATTAGAAACAAAACGACAAGAATATTTTAGATCCTTTCTGAAATATTTCACTACATTATTTTCTATCAGACTGGAAAAATCAATTACAAAAGTCTGATAAATTGTCTTTTGTATAAACATATGAAAACTGACTTCAACCTCGAAGATTTTTTCAGATTCTTGTGTAGCTACAGATATAGATCAGTTTTGACAAAACCCCGAGTGTCTTCTCATAATCTGAAAATTGAGGCTGGGAGACATGGAAGCAACAGAAGTTAAAGAGAGGGTATGCTGTATGACCAGCATGATAATGAAGATGCATATCATTTTCTTTTCATGTGTCCAGTATATATAACCTAACGTGTAGACTTAATTAAAACGTACTTCGGGAACAAACCATCTATGTATGAATGAGTGTGGCAGTTTATAGTGACGTCTAGCACTGAAGCATCATGCCGCAGACATGCAGCATGATGTCCCACCTAGTCACATTATCCTGACAACAGGCCGACCAGTCCTAACACAAACCTCTTAATGCTGAGCTCTTAGCGAGGCAGCTGTTAGTACAATTTTTATAAGTCTTTGGTATGACGCGGCCGTTGTTCGAACTCACGACATCCCGCATCTGAGGCAGACGCTCTAACCACTAGACCAACGGAGCGGTACCACGAAAGTATTGAAGGACGAGTCGACAGAGTTATCAGCACAACATAATTACAATTTGATTTTACTATCATCATCATTATTATCATCATCGTCATAACTATCATTATTATAATGATGTTACGGAAGTAAAATATCAGTAATGTAAGGGACCAACCATTTACCTTTCAATGGCTTTATGTTTTTGTGTAAAATGTGACCCTCAAAATGCTTGAGAAAAAGTACTCTTGCTTTGATATGTGAACAATTTAAATCCGTCGTATTATGTTGGAATTTTTTTATTATTATTTTGAATTAAAAGAAAAACAGAATCTTCGTCTGTACATTAAATAGTCGGTCCCTAACTATCGGTAGTAAGTCAAAATTGTCTGTATACGTATTCCTTTACGTGGCTTAATAATATATGGAAATTAAATAGAAACAATATAATGTCATTCCTTTCAACTTATTAGTTTGGTTGGTGATTTAGAAAGGGTTGTATTCCGATTTGTCAGTTTCGTTTGTTCGCTATCTGGCGAATCTGTTGGCTGGTTTCAAGTATTTAGGGTTGAGGCAGGAGTTCGAGGAGATTCATTTTCATTCCTAAAATAAAGTTGGCATCGGACAATAAATCTCCGAGTTGGACTGGCATGTAGCCACGTGATTTCATTGCCAATTTCTGAATAAACGTCGGAAATTTATTTCATCTCCATTGTCTGCTGCAGATGACAACGTCGTGCAAATGGTCCACTGGGTAAGGATAATGCGACTGGGTGGGACATCATGCTACATATCTGCAGCATGATGCCCCGGTGCTAGAAATCACTATAAACTGCCACACTGCAGATATCTTAGCGATATGACTGAAACTTTTTTAAACGCTAAGAAAAAATACCTCTCTCTCTCTCTCTCTCTCTCTCTCTCACACACACACACACACACACACTGAATCAAGCATTATATAATTATTTTTGCCCGTCTCTGTAATCTTAAAGATAAGAGGGAAAATTTTTAATTGACCTGATCACACCGGTATCACTGCGCTAGCTGTCTTCAGTACACAGTTCGGACATTTAGTGTAGCATTTAAAGTTTTACGCTCAGTTTCAAGCTGATGACATTTTCAATGGTGTTTTGCTATGTTAAAGTTGCATCCGTGTTCTCAACACGCGATTTTTGACTTGGACCCTCATTTTTCTTTAGGAAATCTGAGAAAATAATTCCTCGTTATATATCGATGTTGAATAGCATGTCATTGGAAAACTAATTAACAAAAATAAGGAATCAAAATGTGTATACCTGTAAATTAAAACTAAACATAATAAAATCATACAAAGTCATGTACAATTCTAAGTTAGTAAACTTATTATAAAATACAGACAAAACCTTCATTACGTACGTTTCTTGCACAACAAAGCTCGTGTTTTGTAGCTGGCCCGGCCCTAGGATGTGCGGGGCCCATGGCAGCAAAAGCAATGAGCGGGGCCCCAAGCAAAAAAAAAGAAAAAAACCAAAAACAAAAAAACAAAAGAAAAAAAAATGCATTGCGGATTTGATATCCTGAAAGCGCGGGACCCAAGGCGGTTGCCTCGTTCGCCTTGCCCTAGGGCCGGGCCTGTTTTGTAGACAGATATATATACACACACACATACATACATACCAAATAACATTCTTATCTGGAAAACGAAATAGCAGTTCGTACAGTACACATGTATTACTACATACATTTTAGACAGAGTTCTTTTCGAAATGTGCCACTTTGATGTAAAAGAACTAACTTAAATCGTTCGCGATTGATTTCAGATCGTTTAAAGTGGAGCTTCGTTCTTTAGGAAAGTTATTGATTATAATTAAGTAATTACTTCACAGAAAGAGAACGCCTTGAGAGCTTTAATTGCTTGACAAATTTCTTAATGGAAATCAACTTGTCATTTCAAACTTCAAGAAATAGTATAATTACTTATAACAAAAACAACGACAACAACATCAACACAATCGACAAACTACTACTACTACTAAGAATAATAATCTAAACTGAGTGACTTTGAGTTACAAGAAATCTTGATGATTTATTCGAATGTTCCCAAGGGAACTAAATACTCATGACATACAAGAAAATTAACAGCAGTTTCTCCGTGAGTACTTGAATGTCTAAAGATTAATTTGTATTAAAACAAACCATGTGAACTATACATCCATGTCTAAAGATTAATTTGTATTAAAATAATAAAACATGTGACCTATACATCCATGTCTAAAGATTAATTTGTATTAAAATAAACCATGTGAACTATACATCCATGCCTAAAGATTAATTTGTATTAAAATATACCATGTGAATTATACATCCATGTCTAAATTTTAATTTGTATTAAAATAAACCATGTGAACTATACATCCATGTCTAAAGATTAACTTGTATTAAAATAATAAACCACGTGACCTATACATCCATGTCTAAAGATTATTTTGTATTAAAATAAACCATGTGAACTATATATCCATGTCTAAAGATTAATTTGTATTAAAATAAACCACGTGACCTATACATCCATGAGATCATTTTTTTTTTCTGGTGCACTTTCTTGTCTACGCCGGCGTTAAAATTTTTGACCATTAATCCAACTATCTAAATATCGATCGCTCGTTCAATTATTCGGTCCTTCTTCTGACTTTTGTCTTTCAATTTTGCTTCTTGTAAATTTACTTTCATTTTTTTATGTATTGTAAGGGAGAGAGATAGCATACACTTTCATAAAGATTAATTTGTATTAAAATAAACCATGTATTTTTATTCTCTCTGTTTTGGATAGAGGAAAGATTACAGTCCTCACTCTCCTTGACTTGTCTGCAGCATTTGACACAATAGACCGTGATATATTACTTCACCGTCTCCAGCATGTATTTGGCATTCACGATACAGCCTTACTATGGTTCAAGTCATGCTTGGTCAACAGGGCACAAATTGTGTCCGCAAATGGAAAACACTCCAGCCCAGTTGATCTATGTTGTGGTGTTCCACAAGGGTCTGTTCTTGGACCTGTTCTCTTCATTCTATACACTCAGCCACTCTCAAGTGTCATAGATCATCATCCAGTGTCTCACCAATTGTATGCTGATGACACCCAAATATACAAATCTAGCCACCCAACTGAAGTTGAAGCTACCATCAAAGGGGTAGAGAGGTGCATTTCCGATGTGAAATCATGGATGACATGTAACAAGCTGCAGATGAATGATGATAAAAATGAAGCCATTCTGATTACAACACAAAGACTTTCTCATTCACATCCTTTACCTCAGACAATAAATATCAGCAACACCAACATTAAATTCACACAGTCAGTACGAAACCTAGGTGTTACTCTCGACAGTACTCTCTCACTGCACCAACATGTCATGAACATATGCAAGCTGCATATCTTGAGCTGAGACGCATCAGCTCCAATCGCAAGTATCTTTCAGTTGATGCCACTAAAACACTTGTGTGTTCCTTAGTACTTTCAAGACTGGACTATTGTAACTCAGTTCTGTCTGTTTCATCTCAATATCTACTCCAGAAACTTCAAAAAGTTCAAAACACAACTTCTCGGATTATCCTTAGAGTACCACGATCAGAGCACGCCTCCCGCCTGCTCTGTACCCTACATTGGCTATCCATTCGATCCAGAATTAAACACAAAATTTGTTCTCTGTGCTACGTTTCACTGACGGGCTCCAGTCCAAAATACCTATCTGACCTCACCCATGCGTACACATCAGCAACATACTTACGCTCCTCTTCTGACACTCGTATTCTCATTATTCCCACTATGAAAATGAAATCATATGGCCAACGTTCTTTTGCATACCAGGGCCCAGCAACGTGGAACGAATTGCCTACTGAACTTAGACACAAAGACACAGTGATCACATTCAAGCGCGCTCTTAAAACTCACCTATTTCAACTGCAAGAACTGACTTAAAGACCTAATAATGTTTCCTTACCTTAGATATTCACAGCATGTTTTCTGTTTTCTAATTTCGTGGTGTTTGTTTTTATTTTTGTAATCATGTCATTTATATGTTTTTTAAGTGTTGTCAAATGTTGTAAAGCGCTTAGAGCTCTGAAGATTAGGCGCTATACAAAGTCCTCATTATTAGCATTATTATTTCACGTGTCCGTAAGTAAAGATCAGGGGCAAATCTTCTGTGTGACTAAAATGACTGTAGACATGAAACAGTGTTTGGGCTCGAGGGCTCACATACACTTAGAAGGTTCCATCTCACCTCATCCCACCCCGAGTTTGCTTTTCCATACCAGTATACCTCAAGAGGGTGATCCAAATATGTCGGCCCTTGACCTCAAAACACCAGTTACACATCAACTAATGTAAAATATTAAGACCCCAGATGTGTGTGTGGCAAGCTCTTTGAGTCGCTCAAACCTATTTCACATCTAATTGTTAGGGGACTGACCGGCCGCCACATCACCAGTATGAGTGTTCAAAAGAAACTTTTGCAATAGCACAAGTGTTTATACAGCTATTTGTGTCCGAATTAGTTATTCCTGCGGTCATTTAGCCACATGACTATCTATCAGTAGGTGTCACAGTATACACTCTAACTAATCTTACCCAATTTACAACAGGTAGACACTTAAACGGGGAGAATGGTGAACTAGAATAAGTACAACTGACCTCTTTCATGCTAACAACAGATGTATTAAATACGTATCAATTCAATACCAAGGAACGAGATTCTTTGATAATTTTGGTAATTATATCGGACAATTGCCTCTTTCTGACACATAAGACTCTTTGACCCGTAAAGTCATTTGATTCGCTTCGACAGCATTCATTTCTTATCATGCCCACTCTAATTTTTGACCGGACCTAACTCTTTGTTCATGGCCTCCATAACTTGACCAAAATACGTGATTTTGCTGTGATGCCAAGAAGAAAACAAATTCTACCTGGAGAATAAGGTCCATTAATGCAACCATTTTAGAAGTACAGAACATGACACAAAAAGAAAAAAAGGGTCTAAATCTTTTCCACAAGTTGCATGTTCAGTCCCCGAAGAATATGTACAAAATTGGCAAATAAATTAACTGTGTGAAACTATAAAGATTCAGTTTAGCGGATTGAGCCTGATGTTAATGCCTAGTTTATAACGTACAAAGTTGTCATATCCTTCATCCGATGATCGGGTATACAAAAATATAAGTCTTCTGTGTCTTAGGTGGATACCCTCTCACGTTACATGCATACATACATACATACATACATACATACATACATACATACATAAATGGGCGCCCGCAGCATGGGTCAAGGG
>JAECUM010034606.1:0-14383 GCA_016617855.1 Megalonaias nervosa
TATAGTGAATTTTGACGCTATATTTTTAGGTTTTGTATTCTTGTACGCAAGGACCTTGGGAAACCATTCATTGTCAACTGAGTGGTTCTTAAATACTTATAATAATTTACTCATGAAAGTTAATAATTTTACACCTGCATGGTATTTCTTGATTCACACTGGGATGGCTCATCAATAAGCCTTTCCAAGTTGAATATTAATACTTCACTTGAAGCACCATGAGACAGGACCCAAATAGCAAATACAAATAATTATTCCTATCTCAAATTACTAAATAAGTATACATTAATCTAATCTTTCAAATCTTCCAGGTCCTGATTTATAAAGACACTAATAAACAAATAAGCTCATAAAATTATCTTGCATGTGTGAAATTAGGGAGATTTAGAATTTCCACACATAGCATGAATTCATAATCAGCGAGATAAATTTAATCCATAGGTTTACTAATGAACGATTGTTTCCTGTTTGTGTTGATTTAAAGGTTGAATTTTATTTAATTCTTGTGTCTCCTATTTATTATCAAATAAGGAAATATGTCATTTATATGTTTGACTAAACATGGTGAAATCAGTTTTTCTGCTGAGATATTAATATTAAAGTTATATTGAATAAGAAAATATCGGAGCAGTTCATAACCCTTATTGAATTAATACTAAATCCAACCCGATTTATAATATCACCTCTCCGGTGGCCTAAGTGGCTAGAGCTTCTACCTCAGAAGTGGGTTCAAACCCCAGCAGAGTCATACAAAAGACTTATCAAATGTGGCACTAGCAGCTGCTTCATTTGGCGCTAGCATTAAGAGGTTAGTGTTAGGACTGGCCAGCCTGGTGTCAGAATAATGTGACAGGGTGGGACATGATGCTACATGTCTGCGGCATGACGCCCAACTAAAGACATTGTAGCGATGTGACCTGGAGAATTGTTCAAGCTACGTTAAAATCCAAGTCTATATAATTTTCAGTCAGTGAAGATTATTAATGACATACTTGTGACATTTATCATAAGAGGGAACAGTCTATCAGCCACATGCTGGCTACCTCAACTTGCATCCCTAACTGAGAAATGCTCTCTTGTCAGAATGATGGCCTCATTCTACGCATGACTAATTTTGCTGTAAATGGGAGCAATGACCCAAAGTGAAACATGTCATTGTTCACGATTGCTCATATGCACACCGGTATCATTAATGCTGATCACCTTAATAATGGTGCCTTATAAATACCTCAATAAAAGTCTGAACAATTTGTTAGCTGAAAGAAATGTCTTTGAAAATTAGATATAACCAATATCTGACCTCCTAATATGTATTAAACTAGCTTTAATCCAGTTGTAATGGCCAATATCTTTATATGTTCAGACTTCAGCCTATACTTGGATCATAGAATTACGAAAATATGATCACACACACATACACGCACAAGCAAAGTAAATTTTACTTTTTAAATTCCGAACTGCTTATCTCTCTTTTTCAAGAAATAATATGTTGGAAGTTTCAGTCATAATATTTACTTCTTTCCACATGCATTTCTGTGCATTCATGTGTTTTTGTTTGTTACATTTGAACTGGTGAAGTATATAAACTATGAATTTCCTTCTTTGGCCCTTGTAAGCGGTGTGTGCATAGTTTTGTCCTCAGCAGGACTCATCCCAATGTACACGATGTTCAAGTTTATCATCACCCCAGGGACATTAATGATTATTCATGTATGTATTTGTTCTTTTCATTTTATAATTTTCATTGCTTATTTATTTGACAGGCTGATCAGCCATTTGACTGCATTTTTTAACACTGTTTATACTCTTTGAATATTTGTACCGTATTTGTACTACATTTGTAATAAATGTCCATAACATGAAATATGAGCGAGTCATTAAATGTATGGACTTTAAGCATTTTGGCCACATATAACCACTGTTAAAATATTGTTTAATTTTTGACACATCATATTTTAAAAATGGTTGGAACTTTGAACATCACAACAGTTCATATCGTCAAAAGACAACTTCTGGCAGTAAGGGCATACCACATAAGAGTTCAGACATTTTATTTTCGGTTGGTAAACAAAAAACATTAACTGTATTATGCTGACAAATAATCAAATAAAATAAAAGAAAACAGAGAAGCAAGAGTATAAAAGACGTAAAATTTATACATATTACACATAAAATAGAGACATATTGCCATACCATGACACATACAGATTGAAAACAAAGCGGTAAAACATTATACTAAGGCACTTTATCCTACACACACATATACACACACACACACTGCATTCACTGAATTATGCAAGCATGCAAAAGTGAAATATTGAACATCGAAGTGAACAGTAAATTGATAAATATAATCAGTTTATAAATCTAATGTTAAAAATATGGAAGCTGGAGTATGAATGTATGTATGTAAAACGTACATAAAATAAAAGATAAAAATGAAATGAAACCTTTAAAATCCTTAAAGGAAATTTGGGGCACGTCATTAAAATGATGTAAACATATGTCATGCAAAGAGGAAAACCGCTTAGACTATATATATATATATATATATATATATATATATATATATATATATATATATAGAACTAAAGTAAAACACAATGTTAACAAAGCTAAGAACTAAGTTGAAAACCAATGCTACCAATATTATAGACTACAAAGTAACAAAGGGCCAAGGAGAACTGAAGGACTGAACAAAACAAAATTCATTGAAAAAGAAGGCTGTTGTAAAATAACTATTTTCACTGTCTAGATTTAAGGTTGACCAACCCCATGTCTGCAACAAACTGCTGCTGACACCATCGGAGTTCGCACCGAATCTCATTTGGTAGGCTGTTGTAGATGTGAGGAGCGGCAAAACTGAATATAGCCTTGCCATATTCAATATGTTTGTACCCTAGGCAATTCCAAAATATTATTGTACCTGACATTATAGGTTTTTCATGTTTATTTATTTTATTAAATACTTTTACTGTACAATGTCAGAGAGATGTCTGAGATGCCATTTCATGTACAATCTTATAAACTTCTATGGCCAAGGTAAAGTGTCATTTTAAACAGAGCAGTGATCTTGCCCTTGTTAGTAATTCATGTCTGGAGCTATTGAAATCCTCAAAGATGAATTGGAGGGCTGTTAGATGTATATTAGTTGAAGTCATCACAGATGAATCAAAAGCCTCGTAGTCGTATATTAGTTTAAGTCCTTACAGATGAATTGGAGGTCTTGTAGATGTATATTAGTTAAAGTCCTCACGTATGAATTTGAGGACTCATAGATGTGTATTATTTGAAGTCTTCACAGATGAATCAGAGGGCTCAGAGTTGTAAATTTGTCCTCAGTTTAAGAGTAATCAGCTTATTACTCTATAGGACTGTAGTTGAAACTATAAATACTAAAGGAGTGATGGGATAGTCAGATTCCCAGCTAAATTATGTTAATGTGCTTCAGGGTAATTACTTACCGTTTTTCCTCAAGTTTTACTTATATCAGAACAATACTGTCTTAAAATAAGAAGCAGAACGAGTAAAAACCATTAACCGGTGTAAAAGTTCAGTAAAGAATATATTTTCTAGAATACAAAGTGAGAACGTATAAAAGGTCTTACAGTATTGTGAATTCAATCCAAGATAGTCCTAAATGATCTATCACAAGTCTGACCAGAGTATTCCGAATGAATTCCAGTGGTGTTCCGAATGAATTCCAATCTTGAATGTGATGATGTACAAATAGTCTGGAATAGTGCTGATGTGCTAACAGGCTTGATGTATTACAATGACACAATCCAAAATGTCTCTGATTGAATTCACGATAATCCCAAAAGTAGTGATTCAGTCTTAAAGTCAAAGAGCACTTTGAAAATTCCAAAGAATAATTTAAAAAAAATAAATCTCCTCAAATTATAAACTAAATACAACTAAAAGACTGACTGCACTAGTCAGATGTTAAAGTATGGATGAGTAATTACAACATAAACAACCTTAATATAAAAAACTAAGACACAATAAGAGGACCAAGATGAAGATCAGTTGTTAATTTCTACATCAGAAAAATCAAATGTTTAGTAAAGAACATGGCAAATAAAAGATACACTGGGTATTCCCGATGGGAAAACCAATATCCTGAACTCAAATCCAAGTAAACATGTTTACCTACAAATGATAATAATCTTAACATATAATCTACAGTCATAGAGAAAAATTATCTATGTAATATGTTGCTTACAAACAAAAAAGACATTGATCAAGTAAGCCCAAACTCTAATCTCAATCATGGACAAAGGTCAGTAACACAATCCAAATTAAATATACATAACACTTATATATTGATCAAATTTCAAAAGAACCATTACATCAGCTATAAAGCAACAGAGTGGTGTCATCACAATCGATCTTAGTACCCCTGAGAGAGTAAGATGGGCAACCCTCGTGCATTTCATAGTCAATGCAAATGGGTTGGAACTCATCCAGCTTAGTCTTCATTGTATTTTGAGAAACCAATGGACCAGAGAATCACTCTTCTTTTGAGGCACATCTCGAACACAAGAAATTTCTGTAATCAAGATAGATTATTATTATTATCATCTGCTATCACTGATTAGTGTTGCCTGTTTTGAAAATGTCATAGATACCGCTGATACAAAAATATTAAGGCACAAGTAGAGATCCTTGGCATACATCCTCTATCATGTCCAGTCAATCACTTACCATGTTTTACCAAAGCCAAACTATGTTCTGGCTCAAAAAGGTAGAATGAGATTTCCAAAATAATAAATCCTGTCACTATCAGACCTCAGGCTATTGATTAATTAGCATTATTAAATACTTATTTTGTTCTGGTGATCTTATGTTCGAGCTTTATGAGGTGATTCTTCATTTTTAGTTAGGGTGAAAACTTGGTCTTTATCTTTGTACCTACCATCAAGTCTATGGTTTTCAGTGGGCCATAGAACATAAAATATACTTAAATGTTTTGTAGCAGAAGTAAGCAAACGCTTTTAAGTATACATATTGCTCAAAGGGCTGATTAATTTGTTGCATTTTGTTAATGGTTAACTGGCAAAGACCAAATTTTTCAGCTTCTCAAATATGATGCTCATGGTAACAAAAAAACAAATGAAGCATATAGTGCTAACAGTCATGTGAAACAAAAATATAAGATAGGACATGGTTTTAATGGGTGGAGTCCTCAGTCCTGATATACATTGTATTTAGCATTGTCTTTTCATAAAGAGGTCAAAATTGTCTATACTGAGAGACATTTGCGACTACCGTAACCTTAAATGCGAAAATGAAAGTTTCATACAGTTGGCACGTTTTATACACGATTCTGTCTACATAATTATTCCATTTACTTGTCACAATTGTGTCGAAATATGCAATGAGAACTCGTAAGAATCAATTCAGACATATTCATGGCATTGAATTATTGTGATTTAAAGAGGAAGTAAATACAACTATATAGCATCAGACTGTTGACCATTCATAATATCTTAGCTAAATAATAAATAATTAGATTTTTATTATCAAAATTCACAAACATTGTATACATGTGAAAATTTTATTAATTACCAGCTTCTTCTACCTTTTCAGCGGTACAAGGTACTGTTCCGGCCTGATATACAATTTCCAGGTAATCATATGGAACCACCACCACCCTATTCTAAGGTATCGGTGCATCTTAATGCTGATTGCACTGCTTGATTATGATAACTAAGTCCCACTGTCTACCTCGGTCTTTTCTAACCTTAATTTAAATCCTGAAACTGGAATCCCAAATCGAAAGAAGAAAGTATGTATCTTCCAAAATGTGACTTTACTACATTAAATCTCCAAGTTTCTGTGTGTGCAAACTCACCGACAATTCTCTGCAGTGATTACAAATTAGAAAATGATCTGAGATATAGCTAACTGTATGTATGCGAAGGTGTTTTCTTGGTGATAAAACTATACATCTAGGAACTATATGTATGCGAAGGTGTTTTCTCAGTGATAAAACTATACATCTAGGAACTATATGTATGCGAAGGTGTTTTCTCAGTGATAAAACCATACATCTAGGAACTATATGCATGCGAAGGTGTTTTCTTGGTGATAAAACCATACATCTAGGAATAAAATTTTGTACATTTAGTTCCATTATTACTTTGTACGTGTTGTCTTCCATGTTTTCTTGGGCACCAACCATTTTATTTTCTGGGGATGGTTTTTTAAAACATATAATGTACCCCCCTTTGATAAAGAAACATGGAGGAAAACCTTATGTTCTATGACAGTCCAAAGGATAAGCCCCCTTTTATACAGTGAATAAAAATTTCTTTCATAAATATAAGAAAGGAGAATATTCCTTGTCAAACAAAATTCAGAGCTACCTACCAACAGATCCCATCACCTCTCCAGAAATAAAAAATGGTTGACGATTTCCTAATAAGATGTTTCATTGTATGCCATTTTAATGTCTGTCATCCATTTTACAGTCTTATGGGCAACTGGAATATTGAGCAGTAGTATGTATATAAGACCTTCATTTTAGTTCATAGATATATAGCAATATTAGACTCATGAGAAAAGAAATGGCACTTTGAACTGAAAGGCAGTATATAATGTGTATAAAAATGTATGTAGTATGATTGTTGTTATTTTTTTATTAGTTCTACTAGTCATAGACCAGAAGAGTTTATGGGACAGTCTGTTGTCCGTCATTCGTCTGTCACTAATCCTCCAAAACTATTCAGATGATTGCCTTGAATGGAAAGTTATATCAAAATGGGGTTTCATAAAAAGACATTTTATTATACCTACTTGGTCCTAAATGAAAATGGTACTGATCTGACATCAATCATGCCATGTAGGCCATCTTGAAAAATCTTGTTATTGCTGCTCATCCTAGATTGATGGTCATTTCAATATGTGGTTTTACTAAAAGACCTCGTATGATGTCTCGTTGGTCACTGATGAAAATGGTACCAATCATGTGCCCAATATGGCCACCATGGAAATAATTTTGAAACTATTGTTATTGTTATTCCTCCTGAATGGATGGTCATATCAACATAGGATTTTCACTAAAAGACTTCTTACAATGTCAAGCTGGTCCCAACTACAAATTGTACGAGTCTGATGTCCAATTTGGCCACCATGGCAGCCATTTTGAAACTATTGTTATTGCTACTTCCATATAACAAAGGAGTCAGATATCTGAATGATGATACTCTACCGAGTTTCAGTGCTGCATCTGTTCCAGTTTCCAGCAGAATGGATGCAGACACGTTCTCTCTTATAGCAGTGACAAAGCCAACAAATGGAGGTCTCCAGTCAGTTCTGGTACCAGACTGCAATGGCACACCTGGGTCTGCTAAATTTCTACGGCCATCATCCAAAGCAAATGTGCACCTAAATGAGACAGAACTGAATCAGCATGGTGGGACACATATGATCTGTATGAAAATAAATGTTGAAATGTTGAATGATATCATTCATTACCATGGTAATTAGGTCAACACATGTGAGAGACCCGAGTTCCAAATTGCTAATGAAAGAAAATGGGAGCTTGCTTGGAAGCATACTATGATGTGTAAAAACTGCTGTTTTAAGTCGCCAGATTTTAAGTTGTACAAGGAGATAAAAACAAATAAACTTGAGCCAAATCCTGCTGCTGTAAATATGATGTTTCAAGCTGGACTACAAGATACGCCAATGACCAACACCAGGGCTAGATACTTGCTTGTGGCCACTGGCATTCCACCACCTAGCAGAACATTTATGCAAAGGGCTTCCAACATTGTAGGCAACGCTACTGTGGGGCTCAATGAAATGGATATGGCAGACAAGCTGAAAGAAGTCCAACAGGTTAATTTCATACATGGTGTCAGCATCCAGAGCAAGTAAATGTTGCTTCTGATGCAAGATACAAGCCATTCGTTTTGGACATGAAAAGAAATCTGGTCGAAGTTCATCACAATCTGTTGGAAGTGGTTGTTAAACTGTTGCAGACAAGCAATACATCGTGGGGAATATCATTGAAAACAAGCTGTGTTGGACTGGAGCATTGCTGAAGGGGAAAGGTTTTGATGTGCAATGTCCAGGAGGCCATGTTGACTGCACAGCAAATCTGTCACCATTTGCCCCACACTCAGAATATGAAATGGCAAGAAAACTGGGTTCAGTGTTTGTGCTGCATGAGGCTCTCATTAGACATGCAACAACAGATGGAGATGCATGGGCTGCTGCTGGCTTTCAAGATGCTTACAACATTCTACATCAAATGCAACGAGTAGAATGACTGTCAAACTCCATTCATTTGGGTCGTTTACAGTTCAAATGGTGTAACTCAGCAATATTTAGTGAAAACATGTTTCCAGGAATAAGAACATGAGAAGGAAAAAGGATAAAACAGAAAATTCTGAAGTTTGATCATCAAATGACTGCATTGTTTAAAAAGATAGCCAAGAAGAATGGGACATGTTCCAAATTGTTAATGAAAGAAAATGTGGACTTGCTTGGACGCATACTATGGACCAGAGATCTCAAAAGCATCTGAAACTGGAGTAGGAATTCGATATGTGGAAATCGAATTTTTACTCCACTGAGTATATGGTCTTGAAAGTGGATCTTGACTTGCTTTTTAGTTATTCTCCGCTGAGTTGATTATTTTACTTGAGTCATGCAACACACTGGTCACTGTTTCGCTCTTCAGCGATGTGGTGAAAAAATGTGCAAGTACCTATCTGCATATCCAAAGTTAATAATCATGGCATTCATTGCGGCAGATATGATTGCTGCTCAAAAATAAAGACAAATGACGAAGAGCTAGAAATACTTTTATTAACAGAACTTAAGGAAAGAGAAACTGCACTTTTTGGAAATTTCAAGAGGAGTCAGCAATGTCGTTTAGTCACAGAAAGAATGGAAAGAAGTTGCAATGGCAATTAATGGTTATGTACTGTATACATCTATTCCCGATATCAGTGAGAATGAATACACTATAAATCAATCATAATTATGATTTTACAAATTTGAAACAATAATGTAAACAGATTGTACTGTTTATTAGAGTAAAATATATTTTATAAATAATTTCATATTGAAACACATTAAATTCTTTTGAACACACAAACTAAACCATAAAACAACTTATCTACTGCACTCTTTGCAATGTTAGCAATGCATCATGGAGATAATCTGAGAGAACAATGTTGCTCTCATTGATTCTTGGCATGTTTTCACATGTATAAAACAAAATTGATCATATAAATGTTTGTTTTCTTCAAAGTTATATGAAGATTCTTATTTTTTTTGACTGGTTTAATATCTTGCTTCCAATAATAATAATAATACATGTAATAATAATAATAATAATAATAATAATAATAATAATAATAATACATGTAATAATAATAATAATAATAATAATAATAATAATAATAATAATAATAATACATGTAATAATAATAATAATAATAATAATAATACATGTAATAATAAAAATAATAATAATAATACATGTAATAATAAAAATAATAATAATACATGTAATAATAAAAATAATAATAGTAATACATGTAATAATAAAAATAATAATAATAACAATTCATTATCATCATAATATCACTTGTACTATAAAAAATACATTTAATAATAATAATAATTGTTATTATTATTATTATAAGTTGATCTTGATCTGATATGATTTGTTTAAATTGCAAGTGTTGAATATATTTATGTAATCTTTCCTTAATACTTTTAGTCTACAACTCATTCACCAAGAATAGCAAAGTAACAAACAATAATACAATTGGTGTTAATTCCAAACATATTTTCATTGAGTATGATGGTACAAAATACGTGTATTTTGGTGTGTATTACAGTTTTTGAATAAATTTCAGTGTTTCTATTAACCCCAAAATAAGTAAATCTTAAAAAATTTAAAAATAAACAAAAGACTAACTTACTGTCTGTCTGCAGGAAGGAAGCAAGGAATATATGTCTCGATTTTCTTTATCATGAACATCAATGGTTTTCCTTATCAGGTGTGATGCTATTAAGCAGGGCCAGTCAATGACAGGATAATACATGAAATCTGGAAGCATCTAAATACACCCGTTAAGGGTACCAATCAAGGTACTGATGTCATTTTCACCAATGAAGAGAGGAGCTCTTTGATATTAGGCTTCTAATTGTATTGAATGAAGAGTTGATGGTATTCTTTGAAACCAAGGTAGCATGCAAGTTTCAAATATATGCGCCATTAGAACTTTTGTATTGTGTGGTAATACATGATGATATTAACCAGTTTCATACCAATGCCAAGTCAGACACAGGAAACCATATATCAGTGGACACGTTTGATTTAGAAAGCTCTAAAACGGGCACAACTAAATTCACAGACAATCCAGTTGCCGTCACAGGGGATGGTATTGTTTCGTACAATTTACCTGTCATACAAGCACTATGTTACTTGTAGTTGTTATAAGCTATAGTACATGTATGACAAGTAAATTGTAAGCAACGATACGAGCCCCTTTGCTTGTTGTTGGTAAAAGTTCCAGAAGTATCACTTCGGTGCTATTACTTAGATTGTTCCAGATGCTGGATCAATTGTAAATGTATGGGTTGGGGAAAAAAATCGCCCATCTGTAGCACAACCGAGAGTGGACGTTAAGTGAACTCATTGTCCATATGTGAGTTTCATTTTGACCGGAAACTAGCTTAGGGGAACTGTTCTGATTTAAAGAAGATAGAAGTAGATAATTTCGTAAATTGGACCCTCCCAAATTTCTTAACGAAAGGGCCATGATAGGACCTTGTCAGCTATTATTGTTTAATCTTTAAAAATATACAAATATTTGTTAACTGCGTCTTTTTCGGCTTCTAGTATTCTTTACATTGATGGAAACAACATACACATCCGCAATACCAATAGATGACTAGAAAGCAGAGTCAGCCAATCACAGCTGTAGACACATTGGGTTCAAGGCAAGTATAATATTTCATAAATGACCAGGATGGCAGTTATTTTAAATTATATCAGCTGTTTAATACGCATTGTTTATTCTGCAGAATATAGTTGCGGTCCTAATGAAGACCGCAAGAATCCGTGCTTAACTAGCCTAAATTAGTAACAAATCATCGGTAGTAACTAATCGCATTTTCCTTCATGCTCTGAAAGGATTAGGAAAAAAAGATTATAATATAAATCAGTTGCCTCATAGAACCATTAAAGACATACAAATGAGGAGATTTTCAGACCGATACATCGTCGATTAAGATGACGCAGAGGAAATTACCTTTAGCACCGAGATGCAGCTTAGTCAAAATGATGTCTTCCCAACAATGAACTTTCCAGACGACAAGCACCGGAACCTAAATGCCACCAAAAGAAACCAAGGTATTTGAATCACAATGTTCCAGATTCTCACTTTTAAATACTGCTAGAAGTAACAATTTTACCGGGTTGGTCTAGGACGACCGCCCCTGAAAACCAACACATATTTAGTCAAAAAAAAACACCTGCTGCTTGAACTGACCGAAGGCAAACGGCGGAGAGAGAGAGAGAGAGGTGCCGTTTCCTCCACCCGGCGGCAGAACGCAACGCCGGGTGTACTTAATTAGATAGGATATTGTGTTGTGCTGGGAATACCAATTTTACCGAGTTGCTCCAGGATGACCGCCCCTGGAAAGCAACACTTATTTAGTAAAAAAAATCACCTCGTGTTTGAATTGACGGAAGGAAAACGGCTTAGAGATAGATGTGCCGTATCCTCCACCCGGCGGCAGAACGCAATGACGGGTGTACTTAATTAGATGGGATATTGTGTTGTGCTGGGAATAACAATTTTACCGGGTTGGTCTAGGATGACCACCCCTGGAAAGCAACACTTATTTGGACAAAAAACAAAATAAATAAAAAATCACCTAGTGTTTGAATTGACCGAAGGAAAACGGCGAACATAGAGAGGTGCCGTTTCCTCCACCCGACGGCAGAAAGCAACGCCGGGTGTACTTAATTAGATAGGATATTGTGTTGTATTGGGAATAACAATTTTACCGGGTTGGTCTAAGACGACCGCCCCTGGAAATCAACACTTATTTAGTCCCCAAAAAATCACTTAGTGTTTGAATTGACCGAAGGAAAATGGCGGAGAGAGAGGTGCTGTTTCCTCCACCCGGCGGCAGAACGCAACACCGGTGTACTTAATCAGATAGGATATTGTGTTGTGTTGGGAATAACAATTTTACCGGGTTGGTCTAGGACGAACGACCCTGGAAAGCAACACTTATTTAGTAAAACAAACAATCACCTAGTGTTTGAATTGACCGAAGGAAAATGACGGAGAGAGAGAGAGAGAGAGAGGTGCCGTTTACTCCACCCGGCGACAGAAAGCAACGCCGGGTGTACTTCATTAGATAGGATATTGTATTGTGCTGGGAATAACAATTTTATTGGGATGGTCTAAGACGACCGCCCCTGGAAATCAACACTTATTTAGTCAAAAAAATCACCTAGTGCTTGTATTGATCAAAGGAAAACGGCGGAGAGAGAGAGGTGCCGTTTCCTCCACCCGGCGGCAGAACGCAACGCCGAGTGTACTTAATTAGATAGGATATTGTGTTGTGCCTGGAATAACAATTTTACTGGGTTGGTCTAGGACGACCGACCCTGGAAAGCAACACTTATTTAGTAAAAACGAGATCACCTAGTGTTTGAATTGACCGAAGGAAATGGCGGAGAGAGAAAGGTGGCGTTTCCTCCATCCGGCGGCAGAACGCAATTCCGGGCGTACTTAATTTGATAGGATATTGTGTTATGCTGCAAATACCAATTTTACCGGGTTCATCTAGGACGACCGCCCCTGAAAAGCAACACTTATTTAGTCCAGAAAAATATCACCTAGTGTTTGAATTGACGGAAGGAAAACGGCAGAGAGAGAGAGAGAGAGAGAGAGAGAGAGAGAGAGAGGTGCCGTTTCCTCCACCCGGCGGCAGAACGCAACGCCGGGTGTACTTAATCAGATAGGATATTGTGTTGTACTGGGAATAACAATTTTAGCCGGTTGGTGTAGGACGACCTCCCCTGGAAAGCAACACTTATTTAGTCCAAAAAAAAATTACCTAGTGTTTGAATTGACCGAAGGAAAACGGCGGAGAGACAGAGGTGCCCTTTCCTCCACCCGGCAGCAGAACCCAATACCGGGTGAACTTAATTAGACTGGATATTGTGTTATGCTGGGAATACCAATATTACCGGTTTGGTCCAGGACGACCGTTCATGGAAAGCAACACTTATTTGGTCAAAAAAAAAAAAAAAATCACCTAGTGTTTGAATTGACCGAAGGAAAACGTCAGCGAGAGAGAGAGAGTGGTGCCCTTTCCTCCACCCGGCTGCAGAACGGAACGCCGGGTGTACTTAATTAGATAGGATATTGTGTTGACCTTGGAATACCAATTTTACCGGGTTGGTGTAGGACGACCGCACATGGAAAGCAACACTTACTTAGTAACAAAAAAACACCCAGTGTTTAAATTGACCGAAGCAAAAAAGCGGAACGAGAGAGAGAGAGAGGTACCGTTTCCTCCACCAGGCGGCAGACCCAACACCGGGTGTATTTAATCAGATAGGATATTGTGTTGTGCTGTGAGAAACAGTTTTACCGGGTTGGTCTAGGACGACCGCCCCTGGAAAGCAACACTTATTTAGTCCAGAAAAACCCACCCAGTCTTTCAATTGACCGAAGAAAAACGGCGGAGAGAGAGAGAGAGTGCTGCCGTTTCCTCCACCCGGCAGCAGAACGCAATTCCGGGTGTACTTAATTAGATAGGATATTGTGTTGTGCTGGGAATAACAATTTTACCGGGTTGGTCTAGGACGACCGCCCCTGGAAATCAACACTTATTTAGTAAAACTAAAAAATCAACTAGTGTTTGAATTGAGCGAAGAAAAACGGCGGAGAGAGAGAAGAGGTGCCGTTTCCTCCACCCGGCAGCAGAACGCAATTCCGGGTGTACTTAATTAGATAGGATATTGTGTTGTGCCTGGAATAACAATTTTTCTGGGTTGCTCTAGGACGACCGACCCTGGAAAGCAACACTTATTTAGTAAAAACGAAATCACCAAGTGATTGAATTGACCGAAGGAAAACGGCGGAGAGAAAAAGTTGGCGTTTCCTCCATTCGGCGGCAGAACGCAATTCCGGGTGTACTTAATTTGATAGGATATTGTGTTATGCTGGGAATAACAATTTTACCGGGTTGGTCTAGGACGTCCGCCCCTGAAAAGCAACACTTATTTAGCCAAAAAAATATCACCTAGTGTTTGAATTGACGGAAGGAAAACGGCAGTGAGAGAGAGAGAGAGAGAGAGAGAGAGAGAGAGAGAGAGAGAGAG
>JAECUM010034607.1:0-29519 GCA_016617855.1 Megalonaias nervosa
CAAAATTCAGTATATTTACCACATTTCCATGGCGTCATTCAACCGATGATTTTTCTGGAATTGTGTCTATGGTGTTAAATAAAGATACTGAAGAAACATTTATGCTAATAGCGAATGATAAAAAAGTTAACCGCAGCGACTTATTGGTGGTGTGTTGAGTTCGTAGCTGAAACTCCCGAATTAGTTACTTAAATAAGTATAATGAATCAAGAATCATTTATCGACGTTCAACGTCACAGATACGCTCAAGTATGTGAGTGTCAAACCAAACTAAGAAATATCATCGACGATTACACGATAAAGGTAAAAAAATATCGTCGTCGTATGGTCGTTATTGATATAATGGTATACTCGGTTTCTGCTGTTATTGCTGGAAGTGGATTATTATTATCAACGATAACGATGACAGCGCCTGTAGTTGTAACGATTATAGTTTCAACAGCAACAACATGCGCAGGTATTTTCAGTATTATCTCTAAAAAAATATCTACGTGTACGAATAATAAACTAAACGAGTACGTGATGAAATTACACACAGCAACAGCCGCATACACTAAATTATGCTCGTATATTTCAGCGTATCTCAGTGATGGTAAAATATCCGATGAGGAGTTCGTAACGATAATGAAAACCTACGATGAAGCGTTTATAATCGCTAATGATAATCACGGAAAGATGGAGAATTAAATAATAACGATAATAATAATGTCAGAGTCGCGCGAACTATTACAGCAGATCGTAGCTAATACAACGCCGTCAAAAACTACTATGATATCATTAAGTTCAACCAATCCTGAATTTAGCTTTAATTTTCCGACTGCAATTCCAGCAAAGGAAATAGCATTAGCGCAATTACGAGTTTATTATAGTTGGCCTAATATTAGATCAAAACCGTTTGGTGGACAACAACCAAATAATTCACTAGTATTTGCGAATAAAAATAAACCGGATGGAACACCTGACTGGCAGGTTGTTGGAATTTCAACGGGCAGTTATCAAATAGAACAGATTAATGATGAATTCCAACGCAGAATTAAATCTATCACGGGGAAAGAATCTAAAATAGCGATTACTGTTCACGAACCAACACTATCAGCGGCGATTGAAATAAATTCCCCTGATTACTCCGTAGATATTTATCAAAGTTCGATTAGATCCGTGTTAGGATGGCCTGATGTCGCACCAGCTTATCAGGGACCACCAGAACCACAGCGATCCGACTTCATTACTGATAAAAGGGTGTTTATACAACTTCCAGAATATCGAAAAGTAGAAAAGGCTTATCCATGGCAAAAATATTTAGGCGATCAAAGAGCTATACATTATATAGATAGAATGGAAATCTATTTTATGAAACACATTGATGGCGAGAAAGGTGCTATAATAACACTTGATATTGATTTAATAAATTCATATGCTAATACAATTAAATCTGAGCATCAGCGTGTATTTAATAATCTACAAAATTTATTTTCAAGTATTAATGTTTTTTACAACGATGATTTAAAAAATCAGATAATTGAAACGATACAGCATTTGAATCAAGTTGCTTCAGACCTAGAGTTCATGAATGATGTTTTTGTTAACAGAGAGAAAAGATTAGTACTCCCACATATTTTTATTGATGTTTATATAGTTAATGAAGACGATCCAAAACAGAGTGTTCCAATCAATCGTTTATTTACAACAGTTTTTCTTAAATATTTCGGAATTACGCGAGAACAGCTACCAACATTCATCATTCCCGGATTTAACTCGTCCGAGTTAAAGAAATCAGTTAATGATCTTATTGATGAACATTTTAAAAGGATGTGTGATTCATGGAGAAAAATAGCCCCACCACCGGTTATATTAAAACACAATAACAACCCCTTTGGTGCCGGTAGACATATATCACCGGGTATTGTAAACATAACATCAGTTATTGCAGTCAATCTGGTATGTGATATTATTGAAGGTAGCTATCAGGTAGATCTTTCTAAATCTAACCACCGCAGTGGCACTGCGGAGCAAGGGTACATATTATTCAGTTTTAGCCCGATTACCCCCCCAGGCTGGCTAATCGTAATTGAACCAATTAATCCCGTTTACCTGCGAGTTCATAATCCATTTCTGACAAGAATAAATTTCAAACTCACTGATCAGGCAGGAAACATTCTGGACACGAGAAACGAATCTCTTAATATAAACCTGTATGTACGCTCATAGAGCATTTTTATCCGGATGTTTATTCTTTTGTTTACATAAAATCCGTAATCTAGAAAGTTGTGGCTGCATATTGATTATTCCATATGCGTAAAGTTATTTTAAGACCGCTATATATTATAACTAAATCAATATCCGCTGCACGCATAGACTTAGTGTTATACAGAATTATATATATTTTGGAAAACTAGAAATATAAAATCTCATTTTAGACAGAAAAATGTGGTTTTTGTTAAGAATATTGTAGTTTTTAGGAATAACGATATGACTGACATATTGGTAAACACATGTTAACTTTTTCAATATGTATTTATAACAAGATCCGATAGCTCAGTTGATAGCGTGTATATTAGTCCGTCTGTCTGTCTGTTACCTTAACGAACTATAACTTTATGCGTGCAAAATTATTTTATGAAATTCTGAAAAACTGAAGTACAATTCTACATTCTATTAGTAATACAAGTTCTGTGAGACAGCATAAATATTATATATATACTTAAATTTAACTATATCATTGATAAGAGAACGATAGCCGAAATGGTAAGACGGTTTGACGTAGATCGAAGCTCAACAGACTCTCGCGTGTTCGAGTCTCAAAAAATGCTAAAGATATTATCTTGCATTTGCGACTGATGCTTATTTAATTGGTGGGGAACCCGGAGTATTTCCTCGATATCCACAACAGACAAAATACACTCTCCTATCATACACCCTTGAGGGGTGTACGTTTTACACTCCCGGGGTTTTGTATGGGGGGAGAGTGTACAAAATCTGTTGGACGTAGACAAGATTCCCCTCCGTCATCACCATTTGTATATATTTCATGTTCATATATCATTAGGATAAGTTTATATGTAACCTCTGATCCTGCTAGGATGTCATATGACAACCTAGGGGTTCACATGGGGTTTGTGCTGTCCTTAGAATTAAATTCATAACCATATGTATATATTTCATAATCATACAATCATCCTCAAAACAGTCCCCTGACCTTCTGATCCTGCTAGGATGTCATATGGCAACTTAGAGGTTCACATGGGGTTATGGGGACTATATTTTTTTAAATAATTATTCAGATACTGATATTATTTTTTATATTAAATATATAAATATATATAATGAACCAAGAAAATATTAATGATATTATTTCTGCTATTAAAAAATTAAAACATAACGGAATAAAAATATCTAATAATCTCGACCCTCAGAAAATCATGTGCGATTTTGAATTACTGCAACAGAGAAAATTCGATAATAAATATACACTATCTTCAACCTACAGATTCATAAAATTAATTTATCAATCCATGCTTGAATCACTAGCCATGGTAAACGACAATCAGATAAAGCTATTTGCACCTCTTGCACGTTCTATCGAAAATATTAAATCCGAACTGTGTCACGAGTACGAAAGAAAAAAGATTGTGGATAATCGTGTAATGCAATTAAGAAAGATTATGCTATCTGATTCTGTAAAAAATGATAATGACGCTGAGAGCGATGAAGATGAACCCATGACAGAGTCAGTGACTGTAATTATGGCTAAACAAAACCCTTAGGAAAATTAACAGAGTCGAACTATTTGTTTTTGTAAGAACAGAGAATTAGACATATTCAAATACTATCCGCTGATTATATGTTTTTGAAAGGGCAGATTTCCGTATATTTTCTGCCACGTATTGTACTGATTGTGGATGTATGCTAAAATGTTTTGCAGCCGTATATATTGATGGGAAAGTTATTTCTTGGTATGTTTCTGTATTTACAGATTTAATAGCTCTCTTTCTGTATAATTTACACCTTCCAGTATTTCCACGTGCGGAATTTTGACTTTGTGTAATAGTCTGTAAATTAGATAACCGATTATTCTGGGGGTCTCCATCAATGTGGTCAACTACAAGTCCATCTTTAATGACCCCAAAATGACATTCAAATACGAATTTATGTGAGTAATAATTTTTCTTGCCATTAGCAGTAAATCTAAGATAACCAGTATTACAAATACTACCGACTGGTTTTTTCAATCTACAGTTTCTAATCACACCTTCTCGAGATGCTTCATAATTGGTAAAGATTGGGTGTGACACAAATTCGTTTTGTTCCATTTATATATAATACTATTTGTTTAAATCATTATTTTTTTTTGAAAATCTAGCCAAATAATCTTCTTCGGTTTTTATAGGAGAGTCAGCGTTATTTTTTTTGTCATAATATCGTTTTAACTCTCTGTATTTTTTACCACCGCATTGCGCGCACAGTTGAGTTTTTCCTCGCACTCCAGCACTACACACGATACACGGTTTTGGTCCTAGACTTCCATTTCTAACACATTGCATATGATAACTACAATATTCATTCACGCATGATTTATTACAAGTAGAAGTATATCCAATTTTGAGCCACTGGTAGACCTCCAATATACAGACTAGATTCTACTGCCCCTCAACGTGGATTTGTACGTGAACAATTACAAGTAATTCCTGAGGATACGCAATTACCACCAAGCTCAATTTTGTAAATGTCCAGAGCCTCGACGTCGATTACAATCAAGACAAGTCAGCATTACATTTTCACGTGTGTGACCAAGATCACTATTAATTCTGTCTACGGTAAATTGTCTTGGATTCGAACACTGCCATGACATATTACAGTTGCAACTTGCGCAATGATTATTTTGTAATTGTTTTAGTTTTATAATAAATTCAACATCAATATCAAAATCACGATTATTTTTTTTGTCACACTGCTTATAACCAGATAGTTTTTTTCTTATTACGTCATTATTAACAGTTTGATTATTATCTTCTATAAAATTCATAATAACCCTATGTAATTGAGATATTCTCCTGACTCGAGATACGGCGAGATAGACTAAGTTTGACCATTCGATACGATCATCTACGATCCAGATTTTAGTATCAGTTATAGTTAATCCTTGTGATGAGTGAATCGTTATAGCGTATCCTAACACCCACGGTGATTTATTCATACTCAGCGCATTCTCAACGACATTAATATCGACTAAAACAATGTCATTCAAGACAAGATTTTGTACTCGGACATTTTCAACGTCTCCACCTGGTATTTCAACTTCAATATTCTGTCGTCGAGTATCTGCTGGGCGATAACACAAAGGTATAGGTATATCTGAAAACTTTTCTTTATGTAACAAAAATAATTTATTCTGTAGTTCATCACGAATTATCTTTCTACTCGCGACTATCAAATCAGCGGGATTCCATAAAGTCCAAAATTCATTCATAGAAGTCTCTGGAATTACTCCTCGCATTATCTCACATTGTACTCTGTCTGGCTGAAGTCTGATTAATTTTTTTAATTCCTTCAGCGGTTCATCAATAGCTCTATGGTCATCATTTATTTCTTCATAATAATCTACGTTATTCTTTAGCCATTCATGTGGAGACTGTCCAACAAAGGGTGGTGGTTGACCATGATCGCCGCACATAATCACAGCAGTATTCTTTGTTAATAACCAATCAAGAAATGTTTTTAGTGTTTCTAACGACACCGTGCATATCTCGTCCCATATAATATATTTAGGTACATATTTTTCACCCATCCGCGATGGAGTCCATGTGTCTCCGCACCATCTAAAGAAACTATGATATGTACACGATTTTACTCCTCGTTGTTTTATTTCTCTAGCAAGTTTGTGCGTCGGTGTCAAAACAATTATATCCAAATTATTATTCATAAATAAATTAATCGCACGAGTTGTTTTACCTGACCCTCCACACCCATTAAGATAAACAGTCTTATGTCTAGATACAGGATCGTACACAGATGGTGCAGATGACTTTGATGTTTGATTATTATTTCTGTAATATGTCTCCACAATTTCAACATCAGCAGATTCAGAATAACTAAGTATATTTTCTTGTTTTATTCTCCATGTTCCCCATTCACCATTACCGAGTTTTAATAAATCCTTATATTTTTTATGTACATAAAATGAATCCGTAGCGACTCTGACAGCGTGATGAGGAAATTTATTTATCATCGATAGTAGGTTTATCGAAACATAAGCTAACATCGAAGATCTTAAATGAGTAAATTGTGGTGACTCGCCATCGCTAGAAATTTTATGTGTAGTCACGCTCCAAATAGGATCGGTTGCTCTTTTTTTACCACCTTCAAGTTCGCCAGGTTCATATAAATATCTAACTGTAACATTACCTAATACTGGTTGAGAGAAAGATTCATGTCGTTGTATTGGTATGTATTTTTTTTTTGATCGCATTAGAAGGTTTCATAGAAGTTGCACGAGTAATTTCATTATTCAACGCAGCTATCACACTCGGTAATCTTGCAACCCATTCACGAGATCTATCTTTAAAGTCAGTAGATATTTCTTTTGCGTATTGATATCCGAATAACCGCTCGGCAGGTGTTCTATTAAATCGTTCAACGATTGCCTGATCACGATGAATTTCAGTATATCCTCGTCTGATTTTAACATTATGTTTCTTCATCAACGATGATACTACTCCAAGAAATTCTTTACCGGGATCAACCTGTAGTAGTTTTGGCCATCGTAGAGCACCACGTTGATAAATGCGTTCGAACACAGATGCAACTTCGGATGCTGTTTTCGTTGATAATGGCTCCGCTTCTTTATATCTACTAGCAATGTCAACGACAGTCAATGCGTATTTGTATGTGCGTGATTTTCGTCCACGTGTTTTAATGGTATCGTGTGGTAAAAACAGTATATCCGCTTGATGAACTTCAATAGGGACACTAACATCAAAATGCGCGTAATGAATTCTTTTAGGTGGTCTTAGAAAGATTTGCCATATTGCCTGTCGTGCTAACCATGATGCAGCGACATCACGTGAAACTTTTGCTGCTTCGGCGAGTTTACTAATCGCTGCCTTACCTCTCCAAAATCCTCTCGGGGAATAATAAACAGATTCCATTATGATAGTTATATAATTAATTACCAGCCCCTAACACTAGTTTACCTTTCATAGCAGTTTTTACTAAAAACTAGCTAATTTTTTTCTGAGAGATTTATTAGGTATAGAATTTAACGCGTGAATCAATTTCACATCCGCGAGATGTCGGTGTTGCAAATCCTTACTTTTATACGCGACATCATGAACGTGACATGCTTGATCAATCTTATTTACTGGATACTCTCCGGGCCTTGGTTGATCTTGATCATCGAGTCGGATATCGAGACGAGTTCCTGGGCCACAATAATTATATCCAGGTAAATGTTTCTCACCGGGATATTTAGCCCATAGAGTTCCTGGTAATTTTCCTAATAAAGCGGCTATATCACCACCTGTCTTTGTTCCTGACTTAGTCATGGAGACAAATTTATATTTCTTGGTACCACATTTCACACACTTGCCTGTAAGTGCACGTCTTTTATTTCTTGTTGTTACTGTCGTTAATTCAGTAGTATCGGTAGGTGTTCTGCATCAAACACAATATAGACTCATATTATTTATTATATGGATATAATTGACTTTTCTGCGACACGAAAACAAGAGCCAGTAAAGCACCATCCAGCGTTACCAAATTCTATCAGAATGATTATAATAGGCCCGTCCGGAAGTGGGAAGACGCAATTACTGCTTAATCTAATAATGAGATGGCTGAATTGGGATAAATTATATTTAGTAGCGCCATCTGTAGATGATCAGCGATGTTACGAAGTACTTAAAGATTTTAATGAAAACGCAAAATCGTTACATAAAGACAACGTCTCTGACAATGTCATAGACTTTATTACTGATATTGATGAAGCACCATCCGTAGATGATCTGGATGTATTTATTAATAATTTAGTAGTGTATGATGATGTCATGCTGGACAAACAATCAAATCCAGCTAGAATATTTTCACGAGGTAGACATAAAAATACAGACGTGATTTATGTTACACAGAGATATACACAAATTCCAAAAGTAATCAGAGACAACTGTAACATTTTAGTTGTGTTTAATGGCGCAGATAATCATACGCTGCAGAATATTTATTATACTTGGTGTTCAGGCGAGATGGACATGAATAAATTTAAAAATTTCTTTTCAAAAGCACAAACCACTCCTTTTGGTTTTGTAACGATAAATTTACATGATCCAAGGTCAAGATATCGCAACGGACTTGATACAATTTTTGGATAAAAATCATAGCAGCAGAGAGGGTGAATGACATACGCACGTGACCAGATTGTGAAAAAATCTGGTCAATTAAAGAAGTTTTCATTATTAAAACAAAAATATTTTTTTTCTTCAGGGAACCCTTAATTCTCAAAAATAAGGTCTCTACAAAGTTGTAGGGTTCACCCTCTCTGCTGCTTGGGTCGTGATCAGAATGTTGATTCTGGTTTGCAGATATTTCAGTGAGATTTTACGTCGTTGTATCCGATCTATTATTTCTCGTTGGGGCACTAGGATTTGCTTGGGCAATCTGTCGTTGACATACATTTTCGGGCTCGAGTAGCACCAGGTGCTATTGCTAATTACAGAACAATCGCTGTTATTCTGTCAGACAAAACAATGTTGCTTGAAGGTGTTGGCGGACGAATGAGAGTCATTGATCCGCCCGTAGAAAACATGTAAGCGATTTTCGAACATGTAATTAGATCATTCATGATGATATAATGTCATATCATCACGTCAATATTACCCTTACACCCGATCAGATTAAAAAGCATCAATTCGCATCGAAATAGAATTCTGGGGCAACAATTTCGAGGAAAGATCACAGGAATAAATGATAATATTACAAATACAGATACTAATATTGATAATCTGAACACTAGAATGAATGATGTACGAGACATTATGAAGAGATCCTTTATACTAGTTTCATTTACCATCATTCCAGCGGAGAGCAACGTTAATTTGTTATGAACCAAATACGCTGGGCATTTTGTATCAAAGGAATATTTCAGAATATCTATCGCACATATTTCTCGCAAAGAAGAGGATGGTTATGTATTAATAGATCATATATAAACTACACTGAAGTAAACTTATAGAAGGTAATCAGGGGGTGATTATTTCATCCCCCCAAAACTTTATTATTTTCAAGATAAATAAGGTACAGAACATTACCAGAATTTACAAAGAGCTCTGAGACTATTAAAGTCATTGTTTTGCTGAGAAACTGTTATTGACCGGGCCACAATAGGTCGCACACAACAATCATTTTAAATAGGTCAGTAGTTTATAATGGTAGATATTTACGGAAGATCTGCTACTCGCAAAGGTCCCAGTTACATTGATTTATTGAAATATGCGACACGAGATCAACATGCCGATGTAATGCGTCTCGTCTATGTTGACGCGACTGAGGTTGTTGTTTTTCAGACTCATCAAGGACGGTTAAAGACAAGCAATATATCGTTGACAGATATTATTCTGCGAGTTCCAGGAGCAACCGAAGATAACTTAGTGGTGTTTGCTAAAACCGGTAAAATTAAAATCTCGGAAGAATCACATTTAACAATCATAGGAGAGATTGCTGGGCGTGTTAGAATAATTGGAGGTATAATTTATGGCGATCTCAACATGAGCAGGATTACAATTATCAATGCAAGAGAACCAAAATCAGACAATGACGTGGCAACAAAAAATACGTGGACAACAACAACAACATCACAATCAGAACTGAGATCAGTAAGTACGTTGCTAAAACCGGCGATACAATGACTGATAAACTCAACATGGGAGGAAAAGGCATTGCTTATTTGAGAGAACCAGAATCAAACGATGACGCTGCAACAAACAATACGTGGAGAACAGCAACATCCTGATGATGGCTTCGTTAATGGCAATCAATGATGGACTGACCACATGCAGATCTGAATATGCTAATTAGATAACCACATTTGCAAATTTTCGCTGAAACATAAATAGGACCATAGATAATTTCTTTTGGAAATCCAACGGCCGTCGATTTTAAGCTCTCTGAAATTCGCATACTCTTCGTTGACAGCGCCGAAAAAATCAAAGCGATTCAAGATCGTGTTGTTCATACAACTCCACTCATCAGCTCGGTATATATAGTAGCGTCTGGATCGGCAACATGGTTGCAACAAAACAACTCAATCAAACATACCGCTCAGGTTACTGGGGTGTGCAGGCTCTTTGTGTTTAGCACCCCGAAATTTGAGATACTTACGACATCTCTATGGCGTCATTCCACAGATAGATTTTCCGGAACTGTCTCAGTATGTGTTAAATCAAAATGCCGAGGAAATATTCATACTGGATCCAGAAGACAAACCCTAACCGCAACAACATATTGTTGATGTCTGAAATTCGTCGCGAAAACACCTAAGTTGGTAACTTATTAATACCATAATGAATCCCACACAGTCCTTTCGGTATAATGAAGCATGTGCGTGGAAGGCATCGCTGAAAGAAATCATCGACGAGCAAATGATAAAACAAAAATAAAATATCGCAGACGAATCAGCGTCGTCGACAATCTTGTATACGCGTTTCCTTACTGGTCTCTGTAACAACGATGTTAGTCGGCACATTATAAGCGACGCATGTGATACCGCCCGTGGTTGGAATCGGCGTCGTTGTTGTTGTCAGTGTTCCTGGTATACTCAATATTATCGTGAAAAAATATCTACGTGCGCCAGTTAAAATTGCACAAGGACATTGAAATAACTTACGCTGCGACATATGTGTGCATAATATATAATTGATACTGTCGGCGGGGTTAAACGACGGCGCAATATCAGATAAGGAACATTTCGCAATTAGGGATTTTTATTATCGATATCACAAGAACTCAAACTTGCCAACGACAAATTTAGAATCCGCCGTATAGATAATAATGACCGCAGAATTAACGACACGACTGAAGCAGATCTTCGGTAAAACAACACCGCCGACGACCACAATCATATCAACAACATCAACACGGCCAGAATTCGATATTGGTTTTCCAAGTCTGACAAAATCTCCTGATGGTCAGTCGCTTGAAATCGGACCGGTACAGTTACTACTTTATAATAGATGGCCAAATATCAGAGAAAAATCATTTGATGGATTAGACGCTAATAATTCGCCTATATTCTTGCATAAAACCACCAATGAAAGAAATGCCGTGCCAGTCCCAATCTGGGAAGTTGTCAGCTCACCAACAGGATCATATCAAATCGAACAAATCAATGATGAACTTCAACGTAGAATCAAATCAATAACAGAAAAAGAATCGAAAATTTCTATCAGGGTACGAACCAACGCTAAGAGCTGCCATTGAAATATCGACGCCAGATTACACCGTTGACATATATAAGTCATCGATCAGAACTGTGCTTGGATGGCCTCTGGCAGGACCGATTTATGTTGGACTACCACAATCAACGCGATCTGATTATTCACCGGAATATTTTGGTTATATGAGAGAAGCGGAGTACAATAAACTGCTCCCTGGATGGTCAAGAAAGGATAATAGAATACCAATTCCTCAGGTAGAAAAAATCCCTAGCACGATTATGCAAGAATATGAAAATACACGGCGCAGTCTACGAACGCTATTGGAGCAGTATGTGATTGAATATCCGTATGATGATCTTAAACACAAAGTCATTAACACAATAAAACATCTGACAATGGTGAGTAACGAGAGTTTAACAGGTAAAGTTGTCAGGGCAGCCGGTAGTGATCCCGATTATAAAAGGTAAGATCACCGAAGACAAATTGCGTGCGTTCAGAATATCCGGGCAGTTGGATAACACTGAAATGGCGACAAATTTCAATGACATAATTAACGAATATTTTACAAAGATCTGTACAGCATGGGAGAAGTTACGGGCCCTCCAGATATTTTCCGACATAACAACGATCAAGCAGGTGGTGGTCGTCATGTATCGTCAGGCAATGCAAATATCACGTCGACGAAGTCTGTAAATCTAGTCTGTAACGCAGTCGACGGTAGCTATACCTCGTCTGGGTAAACATTAGGTCAGGCTCAGCAGGGATATGTTCTTTATATCTTTTCTCCGGATGTCCCGCAGGGTCATTTGATTTTGTCGGTGCCCACTAATCGTGTTTGTTTACGATGTCATAATCCATAGCTATCACGAATATATTTTCGTCTAACCGACCAAGACGGCAATTTATTGGACACACGTGGTGAAGAATTAACTGTTACTTTGTATGTGCGTGACATATCATAACGGCACACAATGATGAAAAAAAAGTAACAACAACTTAAAATAACGACCAAAAAAAAAATGTATTTTTGGGGGGTTTTAAGTATTTTTGTTTTGTTTTTTTTTGTTTGGGCTATTCTTCTCATTCTGCGGTAATCTTAATAGACTCCAAAACAAGTCACTTTTGTTGTCTTGCACGTGCACTTACAGCCGCTGGAGTTCATATTGTCGAGACAAATCTGACCGTATTTTCTCAATGGCGCTTACCTATGAAACAAATTTAGCTATATCATATTGTTCGTGTAAATCCTCCAACGACAATTCTATTTCGCGCTGGAGTAATTTGATAAATCTGTACTCGGCCGCTAGTGTACATCTGCCCTCTTCACGTCGCTGCAGTATCATCTCAAAATCATCGTTTTTTCAACATCGTGTTGAAACTCGAGATCATCTTGCTGCAATTGTTCGATCTTAGAGATAATCTCATTGATGTTTTCCTGGTTCATTATACAACAAATGTATTTCTTTAATAAAAGATTTTATCGAGACCAATTCGATAATGTGTTGCTGGATCATGTAAACTTATCGTGATGAATCAATGCGGGTTTTTCTGAGCATGTGCGAAGAAATATTTAAACTTATCTATGTCCATGTCGCCGGGACATCATGTCGCATGAATATTTCGAAGCGTATGTGTATCAACCCCGTTAAAAATAAGCAACAAGTTACAGTTATCTATAATTGGTTTGGGAATCTGAGTATACCGCTGGGTAACGTAAATGACATCTGTGTTTTTATGTCTGCCCCGTGAAAATATTCTGGCTGCATTTGCTTGTTGTCAAGCATGACATCATCTTAAAACACTAGATTGTTGATACCCCTGTTAGGATCCTCGACAGATGGCGCTTCATCGATGTTTGTGATAAATTCAATAACATCACCTGCAAAGCCGTTTCAGATCCATTCAATTCCTTAAGCATCGTTGGTCCCATTTGAGCCACCTTATTATCAGGTTGAGCAACAACTGGGATTTACTCCACTGAGGTGGACCAACTATAATAGCACAAATGGAATTTGGTAACATTGGATGATGCTTGGCCGGTGCTTCCTCGCGTGTCGCTGAAATGTCAATCACGTTCACGTTGTAGAAATATAATATTATTTCTTATCATGAGTTTATATTGTGTTCGATGCAAGGTAGTCACTGGCACAACATTTCTAAGAGCAACCGAGTTGAGAAATAACACGCCGGTACTTAGAGGTAAATGTGTAAATGCGGCACACAAAAATGTAAGTTTTGTGGCGTTAGATCGCTCTGGGATCCTCGGTGTCGATATCGCTAGGGCACTCGAGAAAGCTCATGGAACGCCATGGGCTAAGTATACTGGGGGAAAACATCTTCCAGTGGTCTTGAAACTCGCCTTGATATTAGACTTGACGAAAAAAATCAACCAATCCTGGCGAATTTCCAGGAAATGAGATTGATCAGGCGTGCCATGTTCGTGATGTTGAGTATAAAAATCCAGATCTACAACAACGACATATCACGGATGTCAAACTTATTCACACGCTGAATTCGATATAAAAAAACCATACAAGAATCACTCGCGAATTGGTTAATAAGATCAGCGATGAAAGGTAAAATAGCATTGGGAGCTGGCAATTAAATACCAACAATTACATAATGGATTCTGTTTATTATAATCCAGTCGGATACTGAAGAGGTACAGCAGCAATTAAAAAACTCGCCGATGCAGCAGGTGTCACACGAGCTGTCGCCGTAGAGTGGTTGTCACGACAGGCCATATGGTAAATGCATCTTCCACGTCCCAAAGCGATTCAACATGGACGGTTTGATATTAGCACATCCAATGAAGTTTATCAGGCAGATATCCTGTTTTACCACAAGACATACACAAACGGAGCACATACAAATACGCGTTGACTGCCGTAGGTGTTACAAGTAGATACAAAAAGACTGAAGCGTTATCAGCGTTTGAATGAATTTATGTGCGAGGACCTCTGTGCTGGCCTCAGTTGCTACAGGCTGATCCTGGAAAAGAATTTCTCGGTGGAGTAACGACGCTGATGCAATAACAAAACGTTAAGATCAGACGTGGACACACCGTGATACATCGCGATCAGGCAATCGTTCAACGATTTAATCAAACACTTGGACAGCGACTCTTTGGACATCAATATGCCCAAGAATTACAGCACGTTCAGGACAGATCTCATGAATGGGTTGCGAGACTACCTGAAGTGGTGGCCGATGTTAACGAGGTCACGAGTGGAATTAAAATGAAACCTGCCAATGCAATCGCAAAAAACACATACCACGACGAAATTCACCAGGTCAGCTACAACAACCAGTGTTGGGCAATAAAGACACAGTGACGTATTATATGAACCTGGTGAACTTGACGGTGGTGCAGCAAGAGCAACTGATCCAGTGTGGAGGGTAACAACACATACAGTTTCCAGTGTAGTAAGATCTACTACGCAGCCACCAATCTACGGATTAGAGTCAAAAAGCCTCTCAACGTGGATTTGTACGTGAACTATTACAAGTAATTCCTGAAAACACCCAGTTACGGCGTCGCAGGCGCTAGCTGCCTCCCACTACGCGCTAACTAAAAACGCTATCAAGAGTCACACACGTTGCGGAACGAAGTTCCTCTACATCTGTTACATTCAAGACATATCAGTGTGACATTTTCGCATGTGTAACCGAGACTACTATCGATTCTGTCCACGGTAAATTGTCGTACGCCATGAGGAAAAAATTGCCACAACATTATTGTGTTACAGCAGGCGCAGTGATTATTTTGTCGTTGTTTCAGTGTCATAAAAAAAAACTCCACATCCAAATCAAACAATCGTAACATTTTTTGTCATCTCGCGCATAATTGTCAATTTTTTTCTTCACTGTGTTGATAATTCCTGGTGACGCCGTTGTAGTTTGTAACGCTGTTGGCAGATTCAGCATGTAGACAACCCTGTGTAACTGAGATATTTTTGTTACTCAAGACACATCCAGATAAACTTAACTTGACCATTCGATGAAATCATCGACAATCCAGATGTTGGTGCCTGATATTGTTAATCCCTGAGGCGCATGAATTGTTATCGCATATCCAAGAGTCCAGCACGATGGGTTTAACGCCACGCCTATTGTACAGCCTCCACTGGTACCTCGACGATATCATTAAGAACGAGATTTTGTTGTACTTGGACAACTCCGGCGTCTACTGCCGGAATATCAACAAGTATATTTTGTTGGCGTGTATCTGTTGGTTGATAACGTAGCGATACTTGCTGAGTTGGAAATTTTTCCTTGTGAAGATCAAATAATTTACGCTGAAGTGAATCACGGACGTTTTTCCTGGATACAACTATTAGATCATTAGGGCGCCATAAGTTCCAGAAATCTGACAATGGAGTCTCTGGAATTACGGTACACAGTATTTCCTACTGAATTTTGTCAGGTTGTAATCTGATTAACGATTTCAGTTGTCGTAATTGTTCATCCTGTGATCGATGGTCGTACAAAATGTCTTCATAGAGGCTAACATAGCTGATCAACCATTCGTTTGGTGATTCACATGTAAACGTCGGAGGCTGTCTATGATCATCACAAATAATAACTGCAGTAGATTGTGTTGATAACCAATCAAAAAATGTCTGTAATGTTTCTTTGGATACTGTACAAATCTCATCCCAGATAATTATTCTAGGGATATATTTCTCACCCATTTGTTCGGGGGTCCATGCATCATCTCGCCATCTAAAGAAACTATGATACTTGCATGCACTGACACCACGTTGTCTCATCTCTCTGGCAAGCGGGTGAGTTGGTGTCAACACAATCATGTCAGAGTTTTTAAATAATTCTATCGCACGTGTTGTTTTGCCAGAGCTACCTGGACCATTCAGATAGACCGTGCTATATCTCGTGATTGGATCATTTGCTGACGGTGATGATGAAATCTACGATAAATTATCGTTGCGACAATACAAATCTGGTGTTTTAACGTCGGCGGATTCAGAATATTTACGTATTTGTTCGTGTTTTATTCGCCATGAACCCCAGTTGGCGGCCCAGCCGCAAGTCTCTCCAAAATCGACACAGCCGGTGTCTTCTTCGATACATGGCTCAAGAAGATCCATTCTACAACGACTAATATATAAAGAATCTGTGGAGACTCTAACAGCGTCATTGAGAAATCTGTTGATCATCGATAATAGATTTATTGATGAGTAGGCGAGCATTGATGATCTCAAATGTGTAAACTGAGGGGAATTGCGCTCGTAGTAGATAACTATTGTACCCAAGTTTTTCCATCTCGCATGATTGCATTTATCGGTGACATCAACACATCTCTCGCCGCTGTGTCCTTGACGACAAAATCTAATTCTGCTGGATCCATGATTAATCTTGTGCAACGATGTGCATTATCAGATGATGAACCCTGAGTAAACCTACCGATAATTTTTCTGCAGATATCTTCGTCGTTTTGTAGCAACCAGATAGATTTTTGTGATTTGTATGAAATTATCGCAGAGGTTACAGTCAACGATGTGAGAATGTTAGCATCGAGCATGTATCGTAATAGTATTATGGGAGCCCAACCGCTCTGATTTATTGCGCAACAGTCGTTGAGATTGACACGAGTATCAGGTTTATTAAAGTTATACCAAACCAAATCAGTATCACAGGATGAATACTCGGTGAAAACTCGAATGATTCAGTCTTGGCAAATCCAGCAAGATCGATATTTGGAAGTGGTCCGTTTATTGCAACTCGTGTCATTTCGTGTGTAGGGTGCCCGAATCGTTCAAAATAACGACGGCACTTGCCAAATCCAAGAAAAGCCGCCGGATAAGCAGCGATATTGTCAACAGAAATCATGTCAGAGGAATTATATTTTGTGTTCCAAAGACCACAATAGCCAAACTCAACACAAGAGTGTGATATATCATCCAGAAGTTCTTTTTAATTTGTACGCCCTTTATTTTTCTTTTTTTTTTTTGGGGGGGGCTATATGAGCCAAACGGACCTCACTCTAAAACAGTTAACAAGCAAATCATCGTTGTCTATGTTATATTTTACGTTTCATATTTTGTTGGAGTGATTCCTTCCGATAAAGAACCCCAGACGGCAGAAGAAACTGATCAAATGTTGATTCATCCGACTCAGAGTCATCTCTGTGAAATAGCCAGACCGATACGGGGTCACGCTTACTTATGTTGTAGATTTCTTCGTATACATCGCCGTCATAAAATCTAATTATTCTCTCCCTTGAAAATTATGTCACCTAGTCGGTCCATGCATGTGAATATAAAATTATTGGAACACCCTTACTGCAGTATTGACCAGAATTGTACAAAATCTCATTGGTTATTGTTTTTACAATTATTGGAATCTTGAATTTTTTTCTACAATAAATTTTATTCTGAATATGTACATGCTGTCATCCACAATATTATTAACGATAGCAGATGCTCGTTTGTCATTCATGGTAGAATTAATTAAAATACCATCACCATCTATCTTAAATGTTGAAAAAACATGAGACGCACCATCGTTGATAAATTCATTCTTTGCCATTTTGATAAAATCATGCAACTGTAGTTCAAATGGTATTTGTTTCTTATCTCTGGTTAACCTGTCAAAATCTGAGTTGATGATGTGCTCTGGCTCAATAGTGGTTACTAGTTTTGGTTCTCATTAAAAAAAACATGTCTCTGCTCTTCTTTGGTTCTGTTTTTGTTAATCTCTCAATTTCACTCGTGGTTAATAACGATTTTATCTCATTCCGTAATTTTTTTTGTGCGATTTTCGACCTTGGGAAAGCTGGTTTTTTCCCGGTTAGTCTAAAATACTGTTCTTGCAGTTGTTTTGCAACAGTAAAATTAGTCATTTATATAATTAGGAAAAGTATTATCTTCAATTGAACTTTATCTTATAATATATTATGCATCAGGCCAAAAATAGCTGTCCGTGGTTCATGATCGGACCAGCAATTCCTTGTGAATTGTCGTGGAGAATACTGTGGATATCACATGGCCAGTGTTCGCCGTGGTAGTACTGGACCACAATCATGTCAGAAGTGTGGGGTTGGGGTCAAGGGGAAGATCCAGTTATGTGTTTCTTGCGGTGGATGAAAATATCAAGCGTTTAAGTGATATCACCAGATACAAAACGCTTCTAATGACATCAAAATAAAAGATGCAAAAGATTATCTCGAGAAATATTCCTCTGCTGAAAAATAATGTTACATTAGAAGAAGAGAAATTACATAAATGGAAAAAATGAGAAAGAGATTGATCTTGATGAATTTAAGAAACATCCAATGTTCGTTAAGTACAAAGCGAGCAGACCTGGGATCATCAGAAACTGTCGTATTAAAAAACATCGTGGAAATGTCAGTAACATGATGATCGGTATAGGAATCCTAGGCAGTAAAAAATAAAACTATCTCTCACATAGACTGTTATATGAGTGGTTTAACGGCGTTATTAATGATGGGTTAGTTGTTGACCACTTGAACTCAAATAGAACAGATAACCGTTTGGAAAATTTACATTCCATAACCCAAAGCGAAAACACAATACGTGGAAAGACAGGCACACAAAAAACCGAGGCCAGTCATCTCAATAAATGTAGAGACCGGAGAAATAAAAAAATTTAAATAAATTACTGCTGCTGCAAAATATTTCGATATCAAACCACACTCAGTACAGCTTGTTGCAAATTGTGTAACTAACTAAGCCACATAAAAATTGTTTAATCAGAAAATAAAATTTCAGTATATCCAGTAACGTAACATATTTTATTGGAAACAATATCAGCAGGGAGGGCGAATCCTAAAAAGTTTTCAATTAGAGATTACGCCGAAAAATAAAGTTTCCTACAAAAACAAAAATACAAACGTCAATAACGTCAAAACCGAGATCTCTAACCGACTAGAAACTTTCCTATTTGGGTTAGAGCTTATTTTTGTTACTTTCTTTGTTGACATTTATGTTTTTTGTTTTTTATGGCGTGTTTTGTTTACTCACGCGCTCACTCATTCAATGTCGTCGTCTTCCTTGCTGCTGTGTTGGTTTGACTTAATTAAATCATTATAATACCAATAATGGAATCTCAAACAGCTAGATCAGCTCGACAGCGACTAGAATCAATTAAGAAGTATATCCGTGTTAGTGATAATTGTCAATCAAAAATTACAAGAACGTCAACAAATACAGGAAGAATTTGCCGAAGAAACAGAACAGTTATTTAAACCCGTTACAGAGGCTACCAAAAGACTTCTTCCCACGTTAGAGCAAACCGCTAATGCAACTGCAAAAAATAGCAGAGAGAACTAAACAATAAAAAAGATTCTAAGAGAACTTCCAGGTGAAATAGCTGCTGCTCAACTAGTGCGAGAAATACTTGAAGGTATTGACCAAGATCGTGCTGAAATAGGTGATATAAAGGATCATACACCAGAACCAGAACTAAAACCAAAACAAGAAAGAGTCAGAACTGAAGTGAATGATAAATTTACCGAAAGAGATATTTCCTTCATAAATATATTGAAACGGTAAGATTACCTGCGCTTGCTGTGCACAGCTTTGATCAGAGAGAAAAATTTCTAAAACTCGAGTACGCCGATGATAATGTAAGTAGTGAAACCTGGTACAAATGGATATTTCGCATACACCAAGGAGTTGATCAGGCTTGAAATAATGATTCAAGATATATTGCATTTGATAATGGAATAAACAATTATCTTAAACAGTTACAGCAAAAACAACTACAACAACAACGACAACCACTCCAAACAACAGGTAAGGAAAAAGAATGGCAGGATTCAAGTTCTGAAACCGGCGCTACTGGAAATGGTATTGGTACAGGTACCAGGGGAAGTGGTCTTATTACCTCATACCCCAATAACACCCTTGCCGAATGTTAAACGATTAGAAATTCTGATTGGCAGAAAACGAGCTAGTAATAAATCCCGAGAAATCATTAATGAAGCAGCCGATATTTTCCAGAGATTATTTACAGGCGGTATCATGGATATTAATGTTTATCGATCCCTCATTGATGAAATCGCAGATGATTACCACAGTGATTAAGGGTATTGGGTGTGGCTTAATTAAATCATTATTATATCAATAATGGAATCTCACACAGCTAAACTAGTTCGACAGTGACTAGAGGCAATTTAAAAAAATCTTCCAGTGCATGATTCTGTCAAACAAAAATTACAAGCTCATCAGGAGTCTCAGGTGCAATTTGCAGAAGGTGCAGAACAATTATTTAAACCTGTTACGAAGGCTACCAAAGATTTTATTCCCACATTGGACAAATCCGCCGAGGCTACAACTGCAATACAGAAGGTTATCGGAGCATTACCAGAATAAATTAAAGAAGCTATGAAGTCTGCTGATAAAACACGTGCTGAAATTCAAGACGTTAAAGATATCGTCGAGGATCTGTCTAAACCAGAAATAAAAACTCGGTATTTTAATAAGCAAGGTTATTTAGGAGTTATGAATAATCCCGTTAAGGTTGCTGCGGCGGGATATCAGCTGCGGTGTCAGTTTCTAAAGCCAGAGTTTTATAACACTCCAGACAACGAGTGGAATGCTAGGGTATTTCGTGAATATATGGATATTAAACAAATCAGTCAAAAATATAAAAAAAGAAAATGATGATTTTGTTGAAAAGATATAAGAAAAGAAAAAAGTGTTGGAACGCCAGTTACATCACCAAGACAGCAGAGATCTCGACGAAAGAGACAACCACCACCTGACCCCGGTGCAACTGGAAGTGGTCTTGGTACGGGTACCAGAGAAAGTGGTCTTATTACTCAATGTCCAGATAAAGTCCATGCCGATGTTGCACGATCAAAAATCCTCATTGGAGGAAAACCAGCTGGTAATAATTCCCCAGAAATCATTAATGAAGCAGCTGCTATTTGTCAGATATTATTTACAGGTGGTATCATGGATATTGATGTTTATCGATCCCTCATTGATGAAATCGCCGATGATTACCACAGTAATTAAGGGTATACAATTATATCAGTGACAAGAAAATAAGATGATCATACATAATGCTCACCGTGGACCGACCATGGTCAGGGTGATAAATTCGAGATTACCTACATATAAAGCGTACTACGGGGATAGATTCGGTGATGTTGTTTAGGGTCTATTTAGAAGGTTAGCCCCAAAAGCAATACCATATGCAAAGCAACTGAGGACGAAAGCTATTAATGTTGTTCGTGATAAAGTTATCGGTACTGTTGGTGATGTTGCCGGTAAAGCATTCTCATCAATCAAGGGTAGACTAGCACGATTAGTGCTACGAAAACCTCAGCCAGTAAAATTACCCTGCACTGCAGTTATGCCTGCAAATGTTAGTAAGATAATAAATCAGGCTGCGTATAAAAAACTAGTGGAGTTATGTAGGTGGTTATGTAAAGAAATGTATGAAATTTAACGATTTTAAATCAGCACTAAATAATAATGTCAGTTTTATTAAGACAAATGTACTCAGAACGAATCTTCATAAGCTTGAAACTGATACGATTATTAAGCGTGGACTTAGCAATTTTGATGATAAAAGATATTGTAAAGACGGAATTAATACTTTAGCACTTGGTCATTATAGAAGGGAGATAATACCGTTCCAGCTTGTTTAAAAATCGTATCTGGATTGTCGAACATAGATTGGTTCGAATGCACTTTATGTCTGTATTGATTTTCATACTATCTGTAATAAAGCGCTGCTGGTGATTTCCGGTTTATTAGTGAGTTCGTTTTGTCTGTTAAGTGAGTTCCAGGTGTATTAGTCTGTCTGTCTGTTTCTGAATCTTTACAGGCTTGGTAAAAACCCACCTATTGATTTTCAGACCTGCCTATAATGTAAACAGCGCTGTATTACACGTGAAGGATGATATTGACCATGAAAATATCTCTGCCTATAATGTAAATAGCCCTGTCGTTTTTTCTGCATAAATACACAGCCGCTTCGTTTTTCTGTACAATATATTTTAGATTTCGCGATTAAACACACACAAACACACATACACATATATATATTTTCAGAATCATTCACACAGGTAACTGGTAAGTATATAGTAATTTCTCGAATATATACATGTAACCGAATTTCATGGCTCAGTGCAGGAATGCTGGATTCTCGTACAGAAGGTCTGTGGTTCGATTCCCATCACTGGCATATGTCGGTGGGTATGGTCCTGGGCTACCAAAAAAATTTTAAAAGATGGGGGGCTCCGCCCCAAGGTTTCATGTAATCTCTCATCACGTTGAACAACGTGGTGAGTGTGTTTTGCACTTACCCCGGGGTTTAATTTGGTGGGGGGGGGGTTATGAGACAGTCCTCTGAATCTCTAAAGTTTCGTTTCGTTTAGTGATTCGCTGGGGGATGTGTCTATGCAACAAGCCCTCTAAAATAATCAGTAGCATGTGTGAGCTCTCTACCTCATTGAAGAGTACCCCATAAAGAAACATTCAGAAAGAATGTTGCCAAAAAGAGAACTTTGTGGGGGGCTAATAACGTTCACAAGAAAGACATCATCATGCAAAAGACCTCTCAAAGGAACCACAGGCAATAAAGGGGCCTTAATGGAATGGTAACCACTTACTGATTATTTTTGATATTTTGTATAGTATATTTTTTACTGTAGTATATATTTTTATTGTAGACTTAAACCTTAAAAAATAACAATAATATATTGACGGGTCCTGGTTCAGAGATACAACTCCCCCAATCCACTTTTGGTTAGGATCCGCCCCTTAAAGTGGGGTGGGGTCTCCTCTCCAAGATCGAAAAAAAATTTCTGGCCACTCCAATAAAATATTTTTAGTCTTATTTTGAGCTAAAAATGATACTTAATAAAATTACAAAATAAAAAGTTTTATATTCTCGGTTTGGTTTAGGATCTGCCTATTAGTCTACTGAAATTTGGAAGAGGAGGGTGAACAAAATGTCAGAATATATTTATTTTGAAGGGGATGGGGGTCTCTGGTCTAGAATCCGCACTTGGTTGAGGATCCGCCTTCTTAACTACTACTATTTCTTTGGGTCGGTCCTTCCCCTCCTGCTGCTTAGTAAGCTTACATAGGCGACCTACCAAAGTGTACCATACCAAAGTGTACCAATCTGGGGCAAGACATATTTGTGATATCTTTGTAACTTTCAATTGTCTGTTTGGATTTGGGTGGGACTTATCGAGAATGTCGTTTTAAGGCTGTTACGAAAAGTATTGCAGTAAATCTAGCATAAGGACCTTTTGTGAATGGAAGGTCCTGCTTTTAGAGTTAGCTGTTAGTATGGAAGGCGAACGTGATTGTTTAGATATTAGTAGACTGCTTTATGTCCCTGTAGAATAAGTAATAGTGGTGAAATAGATGCAGGAAGGCAGCTTTGGTCTGTGGACGACGTTTTGTTACGCCAGTTTGGACGTTGAAATCCTGATTAAAATTTTGGAGTCCTTTAGAGACGTTTTATTCTCTGGAAAACACATTCTCTGAACTAAATTTTTTCATCTTAAACAGGGATGGTCATTGTGTTACATTTATTTTAACCTGTTAGAGACTTGCCAGTTGAGAATATTGTCATACAGTGTACTTGGAAAGCTGCTTGCTTACATCGTAGTATTGGTAATCGACCAGTGTGGTTTCCATCATGCATAGTTTGGGTCGTCTGTTTGGAAAGGTCACTATCCATTGGGAATTTCTGAAGCAAGGTGCACATGAAAATTATTTAGGAGCATGAACTAGCCATACTGCATATCATTGATCATTTATGTGATAGATTTGAACTCTGCTTTCGGAAGTAAGGTCTCTTGGGACCGTTTCGGTAGGTGTGGCATTGGTCAGTTAGTGGTGAATTAGATCTAAGAAGATAGGAACGGCTGATAGGTATTAATGGGGACGAATGTATTTCGAGCAGGTGCGCTAAGGTCTTTTGGGAGACCTGTTATCTCGGTGGAAACGCAATTCTCCGACCTGAGTCCATCGTGATAAACAGGGATGATCATGTGTTACATTTTTTTGACTTGTTAGAGACTTATGTGTTGAGAAATCTTTCCGACAGTGTATTTCGAAGGTTGTTGTGAGAGAGTTTGCGTCCTGGATGGCCGGTCAGAGCAGTGTCATGTTCGATTCAGTTTTAGATAATTTGTGTTCATTGTTGATATTTAGGTTATTTCTAAGAGATGAGCGATTGGGCTACCGACTTTAGTTTAAATGGAGCGCGACGGACGTCGTGGATATATAAGTCCACATATATAAGTCCACTGATTCTGAGTTTTATCGTAATCATGTCAGGGAATCACGCAATCTAATTGATGGATGATTTTAGGGGAGTGATCACGTTTTATTCATGACCACATAAACGTGACGTTTGTATCACTCGAGAACGAATGACCTTTTGGTAGCGTGGGTGATGTAATAAATCTAGCGTATGTGACATTTGTAATTTCGTCTCAATTTTAAGGATTTATTAGATTTTTGTGATTAGTTGTATGATAATGGGAAATCGGTGTTGAGGAAATATTCCTCAGCCCGAGTATATAGCCAGCACAAACGTCTCAGAGTGTAGTGTTAAGGAGATTCCATGATGGCATGGTTTAGTTTCGTAGTGAGTTCAAGTCAGAGCCGAATACGTGGGTACGAGCCAAGTGGTTCCTATTAAAATCTAATTGTGTTGATTGATTGTGTATCTCTATGTGGACTATTTGTGATAGAGACTGATATTTGGTACAATGGGATAATTGTAAAGGGATTGTTCCATTATCTGGAGACGCCTTTTGTTGTTGTTATTGTGGTAAGAATGGTGTAGAGCTACAGACGAAATGAGCTTAAAATCATGACTTGACTGACCCAGAGATGGTAGAGTAGGAACATAGTTCCCTGTATTTGGTGGTTGAGTCGTATTTGTATTTCCACGGCGTGAAGTACTGGCGCTATGTTACGGAAAGCTAGCAAGGCGAAAACATGCAGTTGTGAGGTTGTCAGGCATTTGTGTAGTTGTGATGCAAAGGTGTAGTTGTGATATAAGTAATTATTCAATGATTAGAGGAAAATTATTTATAGTCCGGGCGCGTTGTTAGAATTTCCAGTAGATAACGGTTATTATAGGGAAATCCTTGGAAATAAGGGGAAAACAAATGATGTCTAGCAACAATCCACACCATGTTTGAATTCGCCGGATAAAGAGATTCCTTTGGTTTATTACTGCATTAAGGCAAAATTGCCTAACACCGGATCGAAAATGATTGAAATGCTTCACAAGTTTAAACACGCGTTAAAATGTTCATTGAGAGCGTGGGATTTCTCTTCCAGTCAGAAGAGATCGGACGTATGATGTCACGTTAAATATATAGGCGCAACAGTGTTCTGACCGTTTACCAGAACGGCGCAGTTTGAATACAACATATATGACCCAAACAAAGAAGACAATATGTGCCTGATGTTGATACCTGGTATGCTCGGAGTGATTGTACTACTACTACCATTACATCTATGACCAATATACATCTTTCTGAAGAGGATAACTTAAATTCGGCTTTGGCTGATTTTCTATCCTCTTTGCAAGAATTTTTCGACTGTAATGGTCATACGACCTTCACCTTCTTTTCCGTTGTTACCATTGGTGGATGATTTCAAAGACAAGTGAAGAAAGAAGAAATAGTGAATGTTTTGCAACAACAGGAAAACCCCAGAAAAATAACATTCATTCAACCAGATCAAGAATAGAAAAGAAGAAAGCAAGAAGAAAAAGAAACAGAGAAGAGAAATACTTTGAAGTGTGAATCTAATCGAGTCTGGCCACCCTTCACTGACTCCTCAACTGCTACATCGATCAGGAAAATGGCCGACAAGCTTAGTGAGACTTTAATAAGCCTAAAGATTGGTCGTCGTCGTCGTCTACTGTATCAAGTCAAGAATCTCGATACAGGCCGCAATGATTCCAGGGTACATTTATGCAATTGAAATTGAACAATCATATGGTCCTCTCAGCATTGGAGGAAAAATGTGATGGACGACAAGAAATGTGGGAAAAAGAAACGGTTCCCCAGGTGCGTTTCTGCTGTGCTGTTAAGTACGTTGTGAGGAGTCCAAAACTGTCCCAGCGAGAAACAATTAGGACATCGTAGGCTAAAAACTGGGACATGGAGCTTCAGCAGCACAATATCAACAGCGGCAGCAACATTCATATAGACAACAGCGGTAGGAACAACAACCACATCAACAACGGCAGCAACAACAGCAACCATTAAAACTGCCTCAAAAGAGGACTGGAAGATGAGGCGAATCATCTTGCCTCATACCTAACTGTCTCCATCAATCCTTGGGGTGGACATAGAGTAGAAAATGTGCTGCTTGTGAAGATAGGTCCGGAAACAAAACACAAAACAGCCCTTTTTAACGCCACACAAATATCTAGAAAAGAAATTAAAAACCTTTTCGCGTATAAAATGTATGTTTGTTGAGTTTAGTTTCTTATGTGGGGTTTAGTATGTTTGTATTGGTATATGGTGTTTGTTTAAACTCTTCCCGCCCTTGTGCTATAATTTCTCATTCTCAGTGATAATGGGGATTGTTTTGGAACTTTGTTTTAAAATGTTTATTTAGCTCCGCATATTTGCTGTTGAATTTGGTACTTAAGTGTTCAAATTATTTTGTGTGAGAGACTAAGACATTCAGTCCGTGCTTATAGTAGATAAAGCGGCGCGTTTGTACAAAGTTGAGTGGTGGCTCTTGCTATCCAATGCGTCGATCTACCCATTCATACGCGTCGAAATTCGAAGAAGAAAGGTGTTCCGTGCACAAACATTTTCAATCCTCGAAAGGCTTGCTTGCAGACAAATTGGAAGTCAAATCTCGTTGAGTGGTGGCTCGTATTTCCGACTTGACGTGTTGACGTACATGGCCGAATGGACGCACGCGTTTCTAATCCAGAGTCAGCCAATCAGTCAGCTGTGTGAGTCAAGGAATGTGGCAGGCCAGGGAAGAAGACCGAATAACAGGTGAAAAGAAGTTTCCTGGATCTGCGAATAACAGACCATTAGCTTGCAGCAACCCTGGAGAGAATTCCGATGCAAAGGTGAAAATAAATTTGTTGAGATTGCACCACGTAGGACGACTGTAATCGGTTAACAATAAGTAATTTATATCTTTCATAAGGAAAACATTTAGTTCTAATTTGGAAAATTATTTGGTAGCCAATGGTACCACACATCTCTGGGTACACGGCTCTAACGAAGTGCGTAATGGCTGTGAGAAGTTTTAGAATTCATGATTTTCTTCGAAATTTATATGTTGTGTTCTGGAAATATGGCAAGTGTTGACGTCATTAGTGCATTGATAGGCTACATGGAAATCACCCTGTGTGTGAACTGATTAATGAAAGACTCTGATTTGTAAGTGCATCAGTTTTCATTTGCAATTGCATTGTCGTGTTTGATTGATTTGGGCCGGATTAGGGGTGTTTGACAATGTTTGAAGAAAACAGGTCTGACATAACACATTTCTGGGTGTTGCCGGTTTTGTAGTAGCACCTTAGAGACAAATTGGAATTTCGTAGCCAGTGATGGTATAGCCTGTGTGTCTGGAACAGTGTTTTCTGTTAGTTTCTATCATAAATGTTTTATCACCTTTGAGTTGGTGTGATATGTTTAGAAGCAACTTGAGTAAGTTTGTTTCCACAGATTGTTTCATTAAGACACACAGCTTTCTTGCCCCAACTGATGCAGGTCAAACTCCATTTCTTATTTGTCCCAGGTTCATTCATATGGGTTATATGGGCAAGGTAGAATGTATTGTTGGGTCACAAAAATCACTGGGGCATATGTCCTTATAACATTTGTCGATACCTGGAAATATTGGGTTAGCATACATGCTTGGTTTTCTTTGCGTGTCTTTCTTACGTCCTCGAATGTCGTTACCTTCGTATATCTCTCGTTAAACTTGGAATATTCATCCATCAATATTGTTTAAGTTTCTTTGTTATTATGGTTGGCACCAAAAGACATAGCTAATCAGTTAAAATACTTCAAAAACAACAAGAGATTATCTAGGTACTTCTGTTACCCCCATCCCAATGAATGAAGGATTCAATTTGATGTTGGAGTATTCATGTGTTGTACAGTACAAAATGGTGGGAATTACGACCATTCCGTTGCTGTGAATGACTCCGTTTATAGTGGAATATATGATGATTTCTTAATATGAGCTCCGAAAAGTATCCCTTACATTGATTGATCAGCCATATCATTCCAACAGCCAAGCGTACTTTGACAGTGCGAATAGTTGTATTAGAGCAGAATTTGGTTTGGATACTGTATTTGCCAAATAAAATCACCGTAAGACGTCACTTTGCATAAAACTATTCTCGAATGACTTGTAAGTCATGTCTCCCTTGACCAAGGAGAAGTTCGACAACAATGTCACGGTCCTAGTTGCTGGCCTTGATATCTTTCTTTCATTAAGGAACGAATACTTTGGAATCCCATGCCATGTTGCAAGAAAAAGTACTCACCAAATGTGATATCCAATGGACAGCATCCCAAACAGACGTGAGTGGGCACGCGGGAAAGTGTACTGATTTATCCGAGAGAGAGATGCCTCTAAAACCACGCCACACAAATGTCTTTGCTGTCACTCCAGAACCCATTCAGTAGCAGGTGCACGACTAGCAGGAAACTTTAATATTTTCGTTGCTAAAACGAAAACAAAGTTGGTGCACAAGTATTCGTGAGAACGTTAACAGAGGGGAGCCGGTCTTCTTGTTATGATACCCAATACGATGCAACAGTCTCATGGGGGAGACATGACCAGCCCAGCGGAGTTGTGACCTTCTGAGCATGGCATAGACGCTTGTCCTCTGCTCTCTGGAAGACTTCTGTGTCAGGAGTCTTGTCCTACCATTTGATGTGGAGCAGTTTTCTGAGGCAGCGCATGTGGAAGGATTTCAGCTGTTTTGCATGGCGACTGTACACCGTCTATGTCTCACAGGCGTACAAGAGGGAGGGCAGTACTACTGCGCGGTACACCTTGAGCTTGGTTGGCAGGCTGATTCCTCTTCTGTCCCACACAGTATTGTGAAGTCTGCCGAAGGCTGCAC
>JAECUM010034608.1:0-34872 GCA_016617855.1 Megalonaias nervosa
TTTCACCCCGTTTAGGAATGTTGCAAAATGCAGCGTCTCAATGCTTATTTCACTCCGTTTAGGGTTCTTGCATTTTTCCCACGTTTAGGATTGTTGCAAAATGCAGCTTCTCACTGTTTATTTGATCCCGTTTAGGATTGTTGCAAAATGCAGCTTCTCACTGTTTATTTTACCCCGTTTAGGATAGTTGCAAAATTCAGATTCTCACTGTTCATTTGTCCTTGTTTAGGACTGTTGCAAGATGCAGCTTCTCACTGTTCATTTGACTCCGTTTAGAAATGTTGCAAAATGCAGCTTCTCACTGTTTTTTTGACCCCCGTTTAGATTTGTTGCAAAATGCAGTTTCTCATTGTTCATTTGCCCCGCTTAGGATTTTTGCACAATGCAGCTTCTCATTGTTTATTTTACCCCCGTTTAGGATTGTTGCAAAGTGCAGCTTCTCACTGTTTATTTCACCCCCGTTTAGGATTGTTGCAAAATGCAGCTTCTCACTGTGTATTTGACCCCGTTTAGGACTGTTGCAAAGTACAGCTTCTCACTGTTTATTTTACCGCCGTTTAGGATTGTTGCAAAATGCAGCTTCTTACTGTTTATTTGACCCCGTTTAGGATTATTGCAAAATGCAGCTTCTCAAAATTATTTGACCCCGTTTAGGATTCTTGCAAAATAGAGCTTCTCACTGTTTATTTGACCCAGTTTAGGACTGTTACCAAATTCAGCTTCTCAATGTTTATTTGAACTCCTTTAGGATTGTTGCAAAATGTAGCTTCTCACTGTTTATTTCACCCCCGTTAAAGATTGTTGCAAAATGCAGCATCTCACTGTTTATTTGACCTCTTTATAATTGTTGCAAAATGCAGCTTCTCACTGATCATTTGACCCCGTTTGGGATTGTTGCAAAATGCAGCATCTCACTGTTTATTTGACCCCGTTTAGGATTGTTACAAAATGCAGCTTCTCACTGTTTATTTTACCTCCGTTTAGGATTGTTGCAAAATGCAGCTTCTCACTATTTATTTGACCCCGTTTAGAATATTTGCTAAATGCAGCTTCTCTCTGCTTCTCTGACCCCGTTCAGGATTGTCGCAAAATACGTGTTCTCAATGTTTATTTGTCCCCGTTTAGGATTGTTGCAAAATGCAGCTTCTCACTGTTTATTTGACCCCTTTTAGGAATGTTGCAAAATGCGGCTTCTCACTGTTTATTTGTCCCCGTTTAGGATTGTTGCAAATTGCAGCTTCTCACTGTTTCTCTGACCCCGTTTAGGATTTTTGCAAAATGCACCTTCTCACTGTTCGTTTAGCTCCGTTTACGATTCTTGCAAAGAGCAGCTACTCATTGTTTATATTAGCTCCCTTTTGGGATTATACCAAATGCAGCTTCTCACTGTTCATTTTACCCCCGTTTACGATTGTTGCAAAATTCAACTTCTCACTATTTATTTGACCCCTTTTAGGATCGTTGCAAAATGCAGCTTCTCACTGTTTATTTTACCCCCGTTTAGGATTCTTGCAAAATGCAGCTTCTCCCTGTTTATTTGACCCCGTTTAGGATTGTTGCAAAATGCAGCTTTTGACTGTTTATTTGACCCCGTTTAGGATTGTTGCAAAATGCAGCTTCTCACTGTTTATTTATTCCCCCCTTTTAATATTGTTGCAAAATGCAGCTTCTCATTGTTTATTTTACCCCCGTTTAGGAGAGTTGCAAAATTCAGTTTCTCACTGTTTATTTGACCTCGTTTAGGACTGTTGCAAGATGCAGCTTCTCACTGTTCATTTGACTCCGTTTAGAAATGCTGCAAAATGCAGCTTCTCACTGTTTTTTTTGACCCCCGTTTAGGATTGTTGCAAAATGCAGTTTGTCATTGTTCATTTGCCCCGTTTAGGATTTTTGCACAATGCAGCTTCTCATTGTTTATTTTACCCCCGTTTAAGATTGTTGCAAAGTGCAGCTTCTCACTGTTTATTTCACCCCCGTTTAGGATTGTTGCAAAATGAAGCTTCTCACTGTTAATTTGACCCCTTTTAGGATTGTTGCAAGATGCAGCTTCTCACTGTTTATTTTACCCCCGTTTAGGATTGTTGCAAAGTGCAGCTTCTCCATGTTTATTTCACCCCCGTTTAGGATTGTTGCAAAATGCAGCTTCTCACTGTGTATTTGACCCCGTTTAGGACTGTTGCAAAGTACAGCTTCTCAATGTTTATTTTACCACCGTTTAGGATTGTTGCAAAATGCAGCTTCTCACTGTTTATTTGACCCCGTTTAGGATTGTTGCAAAATGTAGCGTCTCAATGTTTATTTGACCTCGATTAGGTTTGTTGCAAAATGTAGCTTCTCACTGTTAATTTTTCCCCCGTTTAAGATTGTTGCAAAATGCAGCATCTCACTCTTTATTTTACCCCGTTTAGGACTGTTGCAAAATGCAGCTTCTCACTGTTTCTTTTACCCCCGTTTAGGATTGTTGCAAAATGCAGCATCTCACTGGCTATTTGACCCGGTTTATTATTGTTGGAAAATACAACTTCTCACTTTTTATTTTACCCCCGTTTAGGATTGTTGCAAAATGCAGCCTCTCACTATTTATTTGACCCCGTTTAGGACTGTTGCAAAATCCAGCTTCTCACTGTTTATTTGACCCCTTTTAGGATTGTTGCAAAATGTTTATTTTACCCCCGTTTAGGATAGTTGCTAAATGCAGCTTCTCACTGCTTCTCTGACCCCGTTTAGGATTGTCGCAAAATGCATGTTCTCAATGTTTATTTCACCACGTTTAGGAATGTTACTAAATGCAGCGTCTCATTGTTTATTTTACCCCCGTTCAGGATTGTTGCAAAATGCAGCTTCTCACTGTTTATTTGACCCAGTTTAGGATTGTTGCAAAATGCAGCTTCTCACTGTTTATTTGACCCCGTTTAGGATTCTTGCAAAATGCAGCTTCTCACTTTTTATTTGACCCCTTTTAGGATTGTTGCAAAATGCAGCTTCTCACTGTTTCTTTTACCCTGGTTTAGGATTGTTCCAAAGTGCAGCTTCTCCCTGTTTATTTCACCCCCGTTTAGGATTGTTGCAAAATGCAGCCACTCACTGTGTATTTGACCCCTTTAAGGATAGTTGCAAAATGCAGCTTCTCATTGTTTATTTGACCCCGTTTAGGATTGTTGCAAAATGCAGCTTCTCACTGTTTATTTTACCACCGTTTAGGATTGTTCCAAAATGCAGCTTCTAACTGTTTATTTGACCTCGTTTAGGATTTTTGCAACATGCAGCTTCTCAAAATTCTCTGACCCCGTTTAGGATTGTTGCAAAATACAGCTTCTCACTGTTTATTTGACCCAGTTTAGGATTGTTGCAAAATGCAGCTTCTCAATGTTTATTTGACCTCGTTTAGGATTGTTGCAAAATAGAGCTTCTCACTGTTTATTTTTCCCCCTTTAAGATTGTTGCAAGATGCAGCATCTCACTGTTTTTTTTACTTCGTTTAGGATTGTTGCAAAATGCAGCTTCTCACTGTTTATTTTACCCCCGTTTACGATTGTTGCGAAATGCAGCATCTCACTGTTTATTTGACCCCGTTTATTATTGTTGGAAAATGCAGCTTCTCACTGTTTATATTACCCCCGTTTAGGATTGTTGCAAAATGCAGCTACTCACTATTTATTTGACCCCGTTTAGGACTGTTGCAAAATGCAGCTTCTCACTGTTTATTTGGCCCCTTTTAGGTTTGTTGCAAAATGCAGCTTCTCACTGTTTATTTTACCCCCGTTTAGGATAGTTGCTAAATGCAGCATCTCGCTGCATCTCTGATCCCGTTCAGGATTGTCGCAAAATGCTTGTTCTCAATGTTTATTTCACCCCGTTTAGGAATGTTGCAAAATGCAGCTTCTCACTGGTTATTTTACCCCCGTTTAGATTTGTTGCAAAATGCAGCTTCTCACTGTTTATTTGGCCCCTTTTAGGTTTGTTGCAAAATGCAGCTTCTCACTGTTTATTTTACCCCCGTTTAGGATAGTTGCTAAATGCAGCTTCTCACTGCATCTCTGATCCCGTTCAGGATTGTCGCAAAATGATTGTTCTCAATGTTTATTTCACCCCGTTTAGGAATGTTGCAAAATGCAGCTTCTCACTGGTTATTTTACCCCCGTTTAGATTTGTTGCAAAATGCAGCTTCTCACTGTTTATTTGACCCCTTTTAGGAGTTTTGCAAAATGCAGCTTCTCACTGTCTATTTGACCCCGTTTAGGATTGTTCCAAATTGCAGCTTTTCACTGTTTATTTCACCCCCGTTCAGGATTGTTGCATAATACAGCTTCTCATTGTTTATTTGACCCCGTTTAGGAATGTTGCCAAATGCAGCTTCTCACTATTTATTTGACCCCGTTTAGGAATGTTGCAAAATGCAGCTTCTCACTGTTTATTTTACTCCCGTTGAGGATTGTTGCAAAATGCAGCTTCTCACTGTTCATTTGTCCCCTTTTAGAATTGTTGCGTAATGCATCTTCTCAAAATTATTTGACCCCGTTTAGGATTGTTGCAAAATGCAGCTTCTCACTGTTTATTTTACCCCCTTTTAGGATTGTTCCAAATGCAGCTTCTCACTGTTTATTTTGCCCCCGTTTAGGATTGTAGCAAAATGCAACTTATCACTATTTATTTGACCCCGTTTAGGATTTTTGCAAAATGCTCCTTCTCACTGTTTATTTTTCCCCCTTTTAAGATTTTTGCAAAATGCAGCATCTCACTGTTTATTTGACCCCGTTTAGGATAGTTGCAAAAAGCAGCTTCTCACTGCTTCTCTGACCCCGATTAGGATTGTCGCAAGATGCTTGTTCTCAATGTTCATTTCAACCAGTTTATGATTGTTGAAAAATGCATCTTCTTGCTGTTCATTTTACCACCGTTTAGTATTGTTGCAAAATGAAGCTTCTAATTGTCTAATTGTTCCATTTTAGGACTGTTGCAAAACGCAGGTTCTCATTGTTTATTTTACCCCCGTTTAGGATTGTTACAAAATGAAGCCTCACACTATTTATTTGACCCCGTTTAGGATTGTTGCAAAATGCAGCTTCTCACTGTTTATTTTACCCCCGTTTAGGATTGTTTCAAAGTGCAGCTTCTCACTGTTTATTTCGCCCCCGTTCAGGATTATTGAAAAATGCAGCTTCTCACTGCTTATTTGATCCCGTTTAGGATTATTGCAAAATGCATCTTCTCATTGTTTATTTGACCCCGTTTAGGACTGTTGCAAAATGCAGCTTCTCACTATTTATTTGACCTCGTTTAGGATTATTGCAAAATGCAGCTTCTCAAAATTATTTGACCCCGTTTAGGATTCTTGCAAAATAGAGCTTCTCACTGTTTATTTGACCCAGTTTAGGACTGTTACAAAATTCAACTTCTCAATGTTTATTTGAACTCCTTTAGGATTGTTGCAAAATGTAGCTTCTCACTGTTTATTTCACCCCCGTTAAAGATTGTTGCAAGATGCAGCATCTCACTGTTTATTTGACCTCTTTATAATTGTTGCAAAGTGCAGCTTCTCACTGATCATTTGACCCCGTTTGGGATTGTTGCAAAATGCAGCTTCTCACTGTTTATTTTACCCCCGTTTAGGATTGTTGCAAAATGCAGCTTCTCACTATTTATTTGACCCCGTTTAGAATATTTGCTAAATGCAGCTTCTCTCTGCTTCTCTGACCCCGTTCAGGATTGTCGCAACATACATGTTATCAATGTTTATTTGTCCCCGTTTAGGAGCGTTGCAAAATGCAGCTTCTCACTGTTTATTTGACCCCTTTTAGGAATGTTGCAAAATGCGGCTTCTCACTGTTTATTTGTCCCCGTTTAGGATTGTTGCAAATTGCAGCTTCTCACTGTTTCTCTGACCCCGTTTACAATTTTTGCAAAATGCACCTTCTCACTGTTCGTTTAGCTCCGTTTACGATTCTTGCAAAGAGCAGCTTCTCATTGTTTATATTAGCTCCCTTTTGGGATTATACCAAATGCAGCATCTCACTGTTTATTTTACTCCCGTTTAGGATTGTTGCAAAATTCAACTTCTCACTATTTATTTGACCCTTTTTAGGATTGTTGCAACATGCAGCTTCTCACTGTTTATTTTACCCCCGTTTAGGATTCTTGCAAAATGCAGCTTCTCCCTGTTTATTTGACCCCTTTTATAATTGTTGCAAAAAGCAGCTTTTGACTGTTTATTTGACCCCGTTTAGGATTGTTGCAAAATGCAGCTTCTCACTGTTTATTTATTCCCCCGTTTAATATTGTTGCAAAATGCAGCTTCTCATTGTTTATTTTACCCCCGTTTAGGATAGTTGCAAAATTCAGTTTCTCACTGTTTATTTGACCTCGTTTAGGACTGTTGCAAGATGCAGCTTCTCACTGTTCATTTGACTCCGTTTAGAAATGTTGCAAAATGCAGCTTCTCACTGTTTTTCTGACCCCCGTTTAGGATTGTTGCAAAATGCAGTTTGTCATTCTTCATTTGCCCTGTTTAGGATTTTTGCAAAATCCAGCTTCTCATTGTTTATTTTACCCCCGTTTAGGATTGTTGCAAAGTGCAGCTTCTCACTGTTTATTTCACCCCCGTTTAGGATTGTTGCAAAATGAAGTTTCTCACTGTTAATTTGACCCCTTTTAGGATTGTTGCAAAATGCAGCTTCTCACTGTTTATTTTACCCCCGTTTAGGATTGTTGCAAAGTGCAGCTTCTCCATGTTTTTTTCACCCCGTTTAGGACTGTTGCAAAATGCAGCTTTTCACTGTGTATTTGACCCCGTTTAGGACTGTTGCAAAGTACAGCTTCTCAATGTTTATTTTACCACCGTTTAGGATTGTTGCAAAATGCAGCGTCTCACTGCTTATTTGACCCCGTTTAGGATTTTTGCAAAATGTAGCGTCTCAATGTTTATTTGACCTCGATTAGGTTTGTTGCAAAATGTAGCTTCTCACTGTTAATTTTTCCCCCGTTTAAGATTGTTGCAAAATGCAGCATCTCACTCTTTATTTTACCCCGTTTAGGACTGTTGCAAAATGCAGCTTCTCACTGTTTATTTTACCCCCGTTTAGGATTGTTGCAAAATGCAGCATCTCACTGGCTATTTGACCCGGTTTATTATTGTTGGAAAATACAACTTCTCACTGTTTATTTTACCCCCGTTTAGGAATGTTGCAAAATCCCGCTTCTCACTGTTTATTTGACCCCTTTTATGATTGTTGCAAAATGCAGCTTCTCAATGTTTATTTTACCACCGTTTAGGATTGTTCCAAAATGCAGCTTCTTACTGTTTATTTGACCTCATTTAGGATTTTTGCAAAATGCAGCTTCTCAAAATTATTTGACCCCGTTTAGGATTGTTGCAAAATACAGCTTCTCACTGTTTATTTGACCCAGTTTAGGATTGTTCCAAAATGCAGCTTCTCAATGTTTATTTGACCTCGTTTAGGATTGTTGCAAAATAGAGCTTCTCACTGTTTATTTTTCCCCCTTTGAGATTGTTGCAAGATGCAGCATCTCACTGTTTTTTTTACTTCGTTTAGGTTTGTTGCAAAATGCAGCTTCTCACTGTTTATTTTACCCCCGTTTACGTTTGTTGCGAAATGCAGCATCTCACTGGTTATTTGACCCCGTTTAGGACTGTTGCAAAATGCAGCTTCTCACTGTTTATTTGGCCCCTTTTAGGTTTGTTGCAAAATGCAGCTTCTCACTGTTTATTTTACCCCCGTTTAGGATAGTTGCAAAATTCAGTTTCTCACTGTTTATTTGACCTCGTTTAGGACTGTTGCAAGATGCAGCTTCTCACTGTTCATTTGACTCCGTTTAGAAATGTTGCAAAATGCAGCTTCTCACTGTTTTTTTGACCCCCGTTTAGGATTGTTGCAAAATGCAGTTTGTCATTCTTCATTTGCCCCGTTTAGGATTTTTGCACAATGCAGCTTCTCATTGTTTATTTTACCCCCGTTTAGGATTGTTGCAAAGTGCAGCTTCTCACTGTTTATTTCAACCCCGTTTAGGATTGTTGCAAAATGAAGCTTCTCACTGTTAATTTGACCCCTTTTAGGATTGTTGCAAAATGCAGCTTCTCACTGTTTATTTTACCCCCGTTTAGGATTCTTGCAAAGTGCAGCTTCTCCATGTTTATTTCACCCCGTTTAGGATTGTTGAAAAATGCAGCGTCTCACTGCTTATTTGACCCCGTTTAGGATTTTTGCAAAATGTAGCGTCTCAATGTTTATTTGACCTCGATTAGGTTTGTTGCAAAATGTAGCTTCTCACTGTTAATTTTTCCCCCGTTTAAGATTGTTGCAAAATGCAGCATCTCACTCTTTATTTTACCCCGTTTAGGACTGTTGCAAAATGCAGCTTCTCACTGTTTATTTTACCCCCGTTTAGGACTGTTGCAAAATGCAGCTTCTCACTGTTTATTTTACCCCCGTTTAGGATTGTTGCAAAATGCAGTTTGTCATTGCTCATTTGCCCCGTTTAGGATTTTTGCACAATGCAGCTTCTCATTGTTTATTTTACCCCCGTTTAGGATTGTTGCAAAGTGCAGCTTCTCACTGTTTATTTCACCCCCGTTTAGGATTGTTGCAAAATGAAGCTTCTCACTGTTAATTTGACCCCTTTTAGGATTGTTGCAAAATGCAGCTTCTCACTGTTTATTTTACCCCCGTTTAGGATTGTTGCAAAGTGCAGCTTCTCCATGTTTATTTCACCCCGTTTAGGATTGTTGCAAAATGCAGCTTCTCACTGTGTATTTGACCCCGTTTAGGACTGTTGCAAAGTACAGCTTCTCAATGTTTATTTTACCACCGTTTAGGATTGTTGCAAAATGCAGCGTCTCACTGCTTATTTGACCCCGTTTAGGATTTTTGCAAAATGTAGCGTCTCAATGTTTATTTGACCTCGATTAGGTTTGTTGCAAAATGTAGCTTCTCACTGTTAATTTTTCCCCCGTTTAAGATTGTTGCAAAATGCAGCATCTCACTCTTTATTTTACCCCGTTTAGGACTGTTGCAAAATGCAGCTTCTCACTGTTTATTTTACCCCCGTTTAGGACTGTTGCAAAATGCAGCTTCTCACTGTTTATTTTACCCCCGTTTAGGACTGTTGCAAAATCCAGCTTCTCACTGTTTATTTGACCCCTTTTAGGATTGTTGCAAAATGCAGCTTCTCACTGTTTATTTTCCCCCGTTTAGGATAGTTGCTAAATGCAGCTTCTCACTGCTTCTCTGACCCGTTTAGGATTGTCGCAAAATGCATGTTCTCAATGTTTATTTCACCCACTTTTGGAATGTTACTAAATGCAGCGTCTCATTGTTTATTTTACCCCCGTTCAGGATTGTTGCAAAATGCAGCTTCTCACTGTTTATTTGACCCCGTTTAGGATTGTTGCAAAATGCAGCTTCTCACTGTTTATTTGACCCCGTTTAGGATTCTTGCAAAATGCAGCTTCTCACTGTTTATTTGACCCCTTTTAGGATTGTTGCAAAATGCAGCTTCTCAATGTTTATTTTACCACCGTTTAGGATTGTTCCAAAATGCAGCTTCTTACTGTTTATTTGACCTCATTTAGGATTTTTGCAAAATGCAGCTTCTCAAAATTATTTGACCCCGTTTAGGATTGTTGCAAAATGCAGCTTCTCACTGTTTATTTGACCCAGTTTAGGATTGTTGCAAAATGCAGCTTCTCAATGTTTATTTGACCTCGTTTAGGATTGTTGCAAAATAGAGCTTCTCACTGTTTATTTTTCCCCCTTTAAGATTGTTGCAAGATGCAGCATCTCACTGTTTTTTTTACTTCGTTTAGGATTGTTGCAAAATGCAGCTTCTCACTGTTTATTTTACCCCCGTTTACGTTTGTTGCGAAATGCAGCATCTCACTGGTTATTTGACCCCGTTTATTATTGTTGGAAAATGCAGCTTCTCATTGTTTATATTACCCCCGTTTAGGATTGTTGCAAAATGCAGCTACTCACTATTTATTTGACCCCGTTTAGGACTGTTGCAAAATGCAGCTTCTCACTGTTTATTTGGCCCCTTTTAGGTTTGTTGCAAAATGCAGCTTCTCACTGTTTATTTTACCCCCGTTTAGGATAGTTGTTAAATGCAGCTTCTCACTGCATCTCTGATCCCGTTCAGGATTGTCGCAAAATGCTCGTTCTCAATGTTTATTTCACCCCGTTTAGGAATGTTGCAAAATGCAGCTTCTCACTGGTTATTTTACCCCCGTTTAGATTTGTTGCAAAATGCAGCTTCTCACTGTTTATTTGACCCTTTTAGGAGTTTTGCAAAATGCAGCTTCTCACTGTCTATTTGACCCCGTTTAGGATTGTTCCAAATTGCAGCTTTTCACTGTTTATTTCACCCCCGTTTCCGATTGTTGCATAATACAGCTTCTCATTGTTTATTTGACCACGTTTAGGAATGTTGCCAAATGCAGCTTCTCACTATTTATTTGACCCCGTTTAGGAATGTTGCAAAATGCAGCGTCTCACTGTTTTTTTGACCCGTTTAGGATTGTTGGAAAATTCAGCTTCTCACTGTTTATTTTACTCCCGTTGAGGATTGTTGCAAAATGCAGCTTCTCACTGTTCATTTGTCCCCTTTTAGAATTGTTGCGTTATGCACCTTCTCAAAATTATTTGACCCCGTTTAGGATTGTTGCAAAATGCAGCTTCTCACTGTTTATTTTACCCCCTTTTAGGATTGTTCCAAATGCAGCTTCTCACTGTTTATTTTGCCCCCGTTTAGGATTGTAGCAAAATGCAACTTATCACTATTTATTTGACCCCGTTTAGGATTTTTGCAAAATGCACCTTCTCACTGTTTATTTTTCCCCCTTTTAAGATTTTTGCAAAATGCAGCATCTCACTGTTTATTTGACCCCGTTTAGGATAGTTGCAAAAAGCAGCTTCTCACTGCTTCTCTGACCCCGTTTAGGATTGTCGCAAGATGCTTGTTCTCAATGTTCATTTCAACCAGTTTATGATTGTTGAAAAATGCATCTTCTTGCTGTTCATTTAACCACCGTTTAGTATTGTTGCAAAATGAAGCTTCTAATTGTCTAATTGTTCCGTTTTAGGACTGTAGCAAAACGCAGGTTCTCATTGTTTATTTTACCCCCGTTTAGGATTGTTGCAAAATGAAGCCTCACACTATTTATTTGACCCCGTTTAGGATTGTTGCAAAATGCAGCTTCTCACTGTTTATTTTACCCCCGTTTAGGATTGTTTCAAAGTGCAGCTTCTCACTGTTTATTTCGCTCCCGTTCAGGATTATTGAAAAATGCAGCTTCTCACTGCTTATTTGACCCCGTTTAGGATTATTGCATAATGCATCTTCTCATTGTTTATTTGACCCCGTTTAGGACTGTTGCAAAATGCAGCTTCTCACTATTTATTTGACCTCGTTTAGGATTATTGCAAAATGCAGCTTCTCAAAATTATTTGACCCCGTTTAGGATTGTTGCAAAATAGAGCTTCTCACTGTTTATTTGACCCAGTTTAGGACTGTTACAAAATTCAACTTCTCAATGTTTATTTGAACTCCTTTAGGATTGTTGCAAAATGTAGCTTCTCACTGTTTATTTCACCCCCGTTAAAGATTGTTGCAAAATGCAGCATCTCACTGTTTATTTGACCTCTTTGTAATTGTTGCAAAATGCAGCTTCTCACTGATCATTTGACCCCGTTTGGGATTGTTGCAAAATGCAGCATCTCACTGTTTATTTGACCCCGTTTAGGATTGTTACAAAATGCAGCTTCTCACTGTTTATTTTACCTCCGTTTAGGATTGTTGCAAAATGCAGCTTCTCACTATTTATTTGACCCCGTTTAGAATATTTGCTAAATGCAGCTTCTCTCTGCTTCTCTGACCCCGTTCAGGATTGTCGCAACATACATGTTATCAATGTTTATTTGTCCCCGTTTAGGATCGTTGCAAAATGCAGCTTCTCACTGTTTATTTGACCCCTTTTAGGAATGTTGCAAAATGCGGCTTCTCACTGTTTATTTGTCCCCGTTTAGGATTGTTGCAAATTGCAGCTTCTCACTGTTTCTCTGACCCCGTTTACAATTTTTGCAAAATGCACCTTCTCACTGTTCGTTTAGCTCCGTTTACGATTCTTGCAAAGAGCAGCTTCTCATTGTTTATATTAGCTCCCTTTTGGGATTATACCAAATGCAGCATCTCACTGTTTATTTTACCCCCGTTTAGGATTGTTGCAAAATTCAACTTCTCACTATTTATTTGACCCTTTTTAGGATTGTTGCAAAATGCAGCTTCTCACTGTTTATTTTACCCCCGTTTAGGATTCTTGCAAAATGCAGCCTCTCACTGTGTATTTGACCCCGTTTAGGACTGTTGCAAAGTACAGCTTCTCACTGTTTATTTTACCACCGTTTAGGATTGTTGCAAAATGCAGCTTCTTACTGTTTATTTGACCCCGTTTAGGATTGTTGCAAAATGTAGCGTCTCAATGTTTATTTGACCTCGTTTAGGTTTGTTGCAAAATGTAGCTTCTCACTGTTAATTTTTCCCCCGTTTAAGATTGTTGCAAAATGCAGCATCTCACTCTTTATTTGACCCCGTTTAGGACTGTTGCAAAATGCAGCTTCTCACTGTTTATTTTACCCCCTTTTAAGATTTTTGCAAAATGCAGCATCTCACTGTTTATTTGACCCCGTTTAGGATAGTTGCAAAAAGCAGTTTCTCACTGCTTCTCTGACCCCGTTTAGGATTGTCGCAAGATGCTTGTTCTCAATGTTCATTTCAACCAGTTTATGATTGTTGAAAAATGCATCTTCTCGCTGTTCATTTTACCACCGTTTAGTATTGTTGCAAAATGAAGCTTCTAATTGTCTCATTGTTCCATTTTAGGATTGTTGCAAAACGCAGATTCTCATTGTTTATTTTACCCCCGTTTAGGATTGTTGCAAAATGCAGATTCTCACTATTTATTTGACCCCGTTTAGGATTGTTGCAAAATGCAGCTTCTCACTGTTTCTTTTTTTACCCCGTTTATAATTGTTGCAAAATGCAGCTTCTCACTGTTAATTGACCCAGTTTAGGATTGTTACAAAATGCAGCTTCTCACTGTTTATTTTACCCCCGTTTAGGATTGTTGTAAAATGCATCTTCTGACTATTTGTTTGACCCCGTTGAGGATTGTTGCAAAATGCAGCTTCTCACTGTTTATTTTACCCCCGTTTATCATTGTTGCAAAATGCAGCTTCTCACTGTTTATTTGACCCCGTTTGGGATTGTTGCAAAATGTAGCTTCTCACTGTTTATTTTACCCCCGTTTAGGATTGTTGCAAAATGCATGTTGTCAATGTTTATTTCACCCCGTTTAGGACTGTTGCAAAATGCAGCGTCTCACTGTTTATTTGACCCCGTTTAGGATTGTTGCAAAATGCAGTTTCTCACTGTTTATTTTTCCTCCGTTTAGAATTGTTCCAGATGCAGCTTCTCACTATTTATTTGACCCCGTTGAGGATTGTTGCAAAATGCAGCTTCTCTCTGTTTATTTTACCCCCGTTTAAGATTGTTGCAAAATGCAGCTTCTCACTGATTATTTGACCATGTTGAGGATTGTTGGAAAATGCAGCTTCTCACTGTTTATTTGACCCCCGTTTAGGATTGTTGCAAAATGCATGTTGTCAATATTTATTTTACCCCGTTTAGGACTGTTGCAAAATGCAGCCTCTCACTGTTTATTTTACCCCCGTTTAGGATTGTTGCAAAATGCAGCTTCTTACTGTTTATTTTACCCCCGTTTAGGATTGTTGCAAAATGCAGCTTCTCTCTGTTTATTGTTTCCCCCGTTTAGGATTGTTGCAAAATGCAGCTTCTCTCTGTTTATTGTTTCCCCCGTTTACGATTGTTGCAAAATGCAGCTTCTCACTCTTTATTTTTTCCCCCGTTTAGGATTGTTGGAAAACGTAGCTTCTCATTGTTTAATTTACCCCCGTTTAGGATTGTTGCAATGTGCAGCTTCGCTTCTCACTGTTTATTTTACCCCCGTTTAGGATTGTTGCAAAGTGCAGCTTCTCACTGTTTATTTTACCCCCGTTTAGGATTGTTGCAAAATGCAGCTTCTCTGTGTTTATTGTTTCCCCCGTTTACGATTGTTGCAAAATGCAGCTTCTCACTCTTTATTTTTCCCCCGTTTAGGATTGTTGCAAAACGTAGCTTCTCATTGTTTATTTTACCCCCGTTTAGGATTGTTGCAAAGTGCAGCTTCGCTTCTCACTGTTTATTTTACCCCCGTTTAGGATTGTTGCAAAGTGCAGCTTCTCACTGTTTATTTTACCACCGTTTAGGATTGTTGCAAAATGCAGCTTCTCTCAGTTTATTGTTTCCCCCGTTTAGGATTGTTGCAAAATGCAGCTTCTCACTCTTTATTTTTTCCCCCATTTAGGATTGTTGCAGAACGCAGCTTCTCATTGTTTATTTTACCCTCGTTTAGGATTGTTGCAAAGTGCAGCTTCTCACTGTTTATTTTACCCCGTTTAGGATTGTTGCAAAATGCAGCTTCTCATTGTTTATTTGACCCCGTTTAGGATTGTTGCAAGATGCAGCTTCTCATTGTTTATTTGACCCCGTTTAGGAATGTTGCAAAATGCAGCTTCTCACTGTTTATTTGACCCCGTTTAGGATTTTTGCAAAATGCAGCTTCTCACTGTTTATTTGACCCCGTTTAGGATTGTTGCAAAATGTAGCTTCTCACAGTTTATTTGACCCCGTTTGCGATTGTTGCAACGTGCATCGTTTTAGTACAGGATCACCTTATCCGTGATTTTTATCTTTTTCATAAAACAGAATCTCATTCCCTTTTGCGGACCTGCCCCGGGAATGAAATTTTTAATGTCTCAGGAAATGGCGAAAGAGTTGACCCAATCTGGTGTTCTTTAAAACCACAACGAAGAAACGTTGGTGAAAATCAGCATGCATAGCACAGTATCAAAATCGTTCTTGCGTGTTTAATAAGTTATAGTTGATTTCTTCCAACATTAGTGTCACAACTTCAGAGTGCAGTTGTATTGGTAAATATATCACGCGTCCTGCATAAACACTTCACCTTCCTCACAGGATGACACCATGGAAACATTCCCAACAAATCCCCTCAGTCTCTGTTAACATGTCGCGTACCTATTTTCCGTACCATGGATAATCTTCTCGGTCTGTGTTGACATGTCCCGTACCATGGATAATCCACTCGGTCCATGTTTGCATGTCCCATACTTTTTTGCGTTACTAATATGCTTTAGTATAGTTTATGTTTTAGTATGTTCAAATATATATTTGGCTTTATTGTTATCGATTTGTTACAATTTCTATGAAAGCCATTTTACCTTGTAAACTAAACTTATCCGTATTAAAATGGTCCGTTTTCATTACGTTGAACTTCTTACGCCTTCGGTAGGGTGCTACTTGCCCTTGGCATTTTATAATTGGGAATTTTTCACTCTGGGTGACTTGATAACAATATTTTGTTCTCTTGATTTAATTAAACTTGAAAGTCGAAGATTTTAAATGGAGTACAATCTCAATTCAATGTGTTTTATGAAAATGGGATATTGTAAATAGACACATGAAAACAAACCATACATTATAAAATAATAATGGTTTTCAACGTACATGTATTTAATTGCAGAGAATACGAACTGAATGGGTAATGAATTCGTTAAGTGTCCTTATTTCTTCAGGGTTCATTGTACCACGAGAGAAGGCCTTCATACGCCGATTGCGTCATTGATGAAGTTCTGAAAATTGTGCACGATAACATACCTTTTCAAACACAAGGTAGTGGTCACTGTTGAAATATTACGTCATGATATTCATTTGGATAATCTTTGATTAGCCTTCTATAATTAATTTTGTCTCACTGCCTCCTTTTAGCTGTTTTGCGCACTAATTCTGAATCATATCTATCAAAGATATTTCGCATTAGTGGATATTATAAAATATTTATTGAAATCTCTGACCATTTACATTGAAGTTTCACACACACACACACACACACACACACACACACACACCACCCGATCCCTACATTGTTAAAGCCTTCAAGGCTAAATTTGTTAACTCTGATCTGAATACTTAATCCATATTCATAGAGAAATATTGGCTATATATTATGTTGTTTACATAATAAACATTCCTAGCCAGGTAGACCATTAACTTTACTTTTGGACTAAGGTCACTTACAAAATACAGATAAACATAACATATAATGATGGAGAAAAGACAACAAACAATACAAATTATATATAAACTGGACATTCAGCAGAGTGCTTCGAAATACTATCGATTGGATCAAACACCGGGGTGAATTGATATAGAACGCACACGGAAGGAACTATCCTGAATACTCATAGGTAATTTGGCCTAAATGAAACCACTTAATTTTGCCAATGCATCTTATCCAAATTCCAGCCAGCCATCAGTTTATCATCAGTAGGCAGTTCTTGCCACAGCAATTAAAACCATATAGGTGATAAGTGTGCCCACTCCTATGATGGACATGAATATGTTGTCTCGTTAGTACGAGCAAAAATATATATATATATATATATATATATATATATATATAAGTAGTATATGTTGTTGTTATATATATATATATATATATATATATATATATATGCGGTCACAACAGCTGCATACATTTCTAAAATTTATTTAATAAGAAATAAAAAAAAAACTCACTGATAAATGCTAAATAAAAGAAACACACCAATCCTTACAAGCATGTTTATATCCTGCTAAAACGTTTCCATCCGGTAAACCTTATTTATGATGAGTATTTGCTGCCCAACATCGTTATTTTTTTTTTTTTTTAAAAAACTTTTGCATCTTAGAGTGCAAAAATGTACTTTCCATGTCGACTGAGGTCTATCCTCTGTGCTACTGCCCAACATCGGTTTTTAAATTAAATTTTTTTTTAACCATCTGTTCCTCTATGGTCTTAAGCTAAGTAGCAGAAAAGAACGTATTTAATTTAGAAATGGCGTAAAAATTGTAATTACACACGTATTAAGGTTTAGTTTGCTGGTTTAACGCTATTTTTTAGCACATGTCATGTTCCTCCGTGAGTAATAAAACGTGCAACCATTATGTTCCTCCAAACCATGAGTAATAAAACATACAACCATCTGTTCCTCTGAACCATGAGTAACAAAAGGTACAACCATCTATATCAGCATTTGTTTTGAAAAGAGATTTTGAAACAGTTTTGATGAAATTATCTCAGCTGAATTGAATAAAGTCTGCGATACCAACAAATTTAATTTAAATTCAGGAAATAAAAGATTTAACATTAATTAATTAACGAACCTAAAGACATGGGGACTAACTGATGAACCAAAACTGTAAACTTTGTGTGGGACAGTATTTATATATTGCCACTTTCTTTTAAAAATATATAAAAGCACCGAATCAGTGACTACATAACATGATTATTAAAGCTATATGCAGAAATTACTCCTTCAGAAACTCTGGTCAATGAATGAATGTATAATGAATAAACAAACAAACAAAAATCGTAAGTGCATGGAATAAATATTTATTAAGCACATGTCCTTTGTCGCGCGTAGTTGGTAAAATTGTCATTTATTCCAGGACGCTGTTGCGATTATTCTGCGCAGTTTATTTACTCGAATGGCCTTGCTCTGAACTATGAATGATGCTTCTATTAGTAACTTACCTCCAGTTTAATTGTTCTGCGATTTTCTTAGAAAATTTGAATAATACGTCAATCTTCTTCATAATCGGCATGCTAACTGCATAAAGAGTAAGCTTATTACCCCTACCCCTATGTCCTTTGCTCAGTGGGAAAAGACATGGGATAAGTAGGTTACCTGTTTGACTTGACACTTAACACTGTTTCAGAAACACATCAGTGATATATTATACCACACTGCAATCGTTGTACATTATATATATATATATATATATATATATATATATATATATATATATATATATATATATATATATATATATAGACAGACAGACAGAGGGGTACCCAGTAGCACTGGTGCCCTGTCAGGTGGAGATTTCACTTTAGGATTAACTGATCATGGTTGGGTATTTGAGGAAATTAAAATTTATATTAATGACTCGCAAAGTTTCATAAATTCTGAGATACTTCATGTTAAATTTGTGACTGATTAGATATAGTTTGTACTTGACTAAATTTCCAACCATGCTGACACAGGTGAGTTGTATGGTTGATATGTAACGAACAGCGCCTTAGATCACTAGGTCACACGGGCCCACTCTGTTAAGTTTTGAATTGGCTAAATATAGTCTCTATATAACTTGTTATGGAAAATTAGTTTTTCTCCCAGGATCTACGATATTTAGCAGCAGAGCCAGGCAATGGAATTTTATAAAGACACTGAGAGAAAACTGTTCTCGAGAGGAAACGAATGTGTGTTCAGAAGACAAAATACCTCTTCCTCCTAACTCAGTAAAGGTAATAAAAATATGAAAACCAGGTATGTTGTTCAACATCGACCAGTCTTGCAACATATTTTGCCCACGTTGCAAAAGTATTCACGGTTTGTTTCAATAGCAAGTTTAAAGGCATTAAACCGCGATCGACGGTGTTGGTAATGGTTGAGATTATATTACGACTTTCTTTGTCAAAATTCTTGACAGACTTATTCCATCTCACAAATCTGTCAGCTCACGTGACATAGTACCATACGACATTTTTAATCGTAAAATTTGAGATTCGATTAGTTTATCAACTGTATAATATCGTGCTCTAACCCATTTCATTTTTATATTACTTCTACTATTTGTAAGTGTCTCACAGGCTTTCAAATATCATAACGTTACATGTAAGTGTCTCACATGCTTTTAAATATCCTAAAGTTACATGTGTCTCACACGCTTTTAAATATCATTAAGTTACATGTAAGTGTCTCACACGCTTTTAAATATCATAAAGTTACATGTAAGTGTCTCACACACTTTCAAATGTCCTAAAGTTACATGTGTCTCACTCGCTTTTAAATATCCTAAAGTTACATTTAAGTGTCTCACGCGCTAAATATCCTAAAGTTACATATAAGTGTCTCACGTGCTTTTAAATATCCTAAAGTTACATGTATGTGCACACGCTTTTAAATGTCCTAACGTTACATGTCATGGGGTCCATGATATTGACTAGCTATTTTCGCCCCTGAGAATGTCGTAATATGGCACTTATCAGCGAACTGAAAAGTAGTGTTGCCAGGAAACAGACTAAATTTTTTACATTTTCTAATGACATTGTAACAGTAAATATCACAATAGAAAGTGGCACATTGTTTCAGATAAAAATTGTTTTCCTGTTTTAGGGGCAATTGTCATTATGTAGACTCTTTACAGGAGATATTGTGATCGATCATTTGCCTTGTCTCCCTGTCTGTCTTTTCTTTAGTCGTTGTGTCCTTTCGTTTGTGCGTCAGATTCTTTTCCTCCTATATTTAGCAAGGATGATTAGTATGTTTCTTTCTCGACGTACCTACCCATCCACCTGTTTATCCACATCTATATATCTTTCTATTTGTCTGTCTTCTCTTTGCACGTATATTTGTCTAAGCATATCTATCTATGGAGACTTTTCCCCAAAACGTTTCTAATAGAATGTCAACCATATTAGTAGTTAAGTCTAATAATTGTCAAAAATATCCATTGTGGAAAATTTTTGATGAAATCAAATAGAAAATGTGCAGTCCAATCTGACAATAAATTTAACGAATGTGTAACCTATTTATCAAGAGTAATAACTCTACACAGTATGGTCGGATTCTCGTTATCACTGAAATCGTCAGATCTATATTAAATGATGGTTGACTATGAATTTAAAAAATACAAACAGATTTTGATCCGCACAGACGGACAGAAGACTATTTGTTCTGTGATTTAACTGCCAGAGAACATGTTGATTTTTAACAGCTTTTCTCACTGGGTTTCAAGCTTCGACATTGGCCGGGTTTTATGAATTTACAGAGTCTGTAGAGCACATTGTTACATTTGAAAGCGTAGCACCGCAAGTAAAAATATCAGTTTTTGCGACAATGACTGGCGTTAATAATGCTGTTAAATGTCACAATTGAAAGAAGTGAGATTTAACGTAGACATTTGTTGCATATTTGCCCTTAAATATCACAATATGACAATTAACTGTTGTTTGTAACATTTATAGGTTATAGATCTATTTTTGCCTTTCACTGGATCCATAGTGAATACAAAATTAGACTAATTTGTATTCATATTCCCAGTATTCAAAAGGATTAGCATCGCCTTTCTGAATCAACTTCCGAATCGCCTATCTGAATTAACAACTTCCGAATTCCTCATACTCTCTATTTATACGGCCAATACATATTTTGACATTATTCCCATAAATTTTCTTTTCTCTGAGTTTTATTTGCTCAGGAAAATAAGAACTCAGCATGGCAGAATCACAATACAACTGTGCAAAATAGCCAAAGATGCATACACTTATATTACGCATGCAAGATTTTACAAGAACTTTTATTATTTTTTTAAACTTTATTTCGACATTTTAGAACGTCATATGCGCACAAAGTTTCCACTGGTTTGCGAATGATGCAAGTCTGCAAGAAATACATAGAGTCCTGGTCCCGGGTGGAAAGCTATTAAATGGATATATTGCTATCTTCACATCAACATAGGTTCTCTTTTTACATTACTTTACAAATCCAAAGTTAAACGATGACTGCTGTTTATAAGAGAACGGATAATGCATTTTTTCGTAATCAAAACTTAAGATTATTTCGATCTCTTGCACTCACTGTTTAATTTACTTTTATTTCTAAATGTCTCAAGTGTACGAACATATTGCGATCTATAAAGATGAATGTCTTCTTCGAATACGTTACCCAATCATAATACCTTAGGAGAACTACCACTAGGCCGATAAATCAGCCCTTCATCCGTGATGATATTGATTTTGGGGGGAGGGGCTGATATAAGCTATTCATTAAAAGCTGCAATTATCTGCTTCCAAATTTGGCTGCACATATCGATATACATTTTATACACTTATCGGTATTTCTCGTGGCTGTACAGCTACCGTCGGCTGAAGGGTTCTTTTGGTGACATGTACATTATATTTCCGGAGTAAATCCTATGTTTGGTGACTTGTAAATCCACGTGAAATAACAAAACCAATTACCAGTATGTGTCTAAAGTGTAAGCAGGTTTGTTCCGGAAAGATATGCATACAACAAAATTGCACAGTTTAATGAACAAGTCACATCAGAACGACATATCGTCCATCAGTATCAACACAGATTTGGGGGGATGATTTATCGGACTAAACTACCACTACCTCGGAGATCCAGCCCTCTCAGATACTACTTTTAGCTAAAGGGAGACAAAAGTTGTCTGACGACCTATTTGGCGGTCGGGCGGAGTGATCTTCCCTTACATATAAGACTTGGCGGCACAGTGTAAGAATATCCCAGTTATTACTGAAGCAGAGGGCAGGCTTCCTATGGATGCAACTGCGGCGACGATGGGAGGGTGTATCTTTACTATGATTGGGTAAGTATTTTCGAAAAAACATATTTGACTAGGAAAAATTGGTTTCTTCTTCAAATACGTTACGCAATCATAATCCGTAGGAGAATAGTTAAAAGGTGGAGGGAAGTACATCCCCTTGCCTCGGAGATACCATCTCCGGTCCCCTAAGGTATTGAGACAGCTTCTAGGTAACCCGACTGGAGGAGACTCCATCTGTGGCTTCAAAGGGAGAAGAAAAAAAACCATTCCCCTCGCAAATCCAGTGGAAGTCGTGAAGCCGCGTCTTAGGAAGCTGTCGATCGATCTGGAAGGGAGACCTGTTGAGCTACGAATATATGGCCTACCAGATCGAATTGGCCTCTCTGTGATGACATATCTCGGAAATAAAAGCTAGAGAATGTAGACTCCGATCTCAATCCCACAGCCTGACTGATGTCGGTTAGCGAACAGTTCCAGTCTGATGTTAGGTTGGTGGCAACTGCTCGAACCTCTTGAGCCAAAGTGCGTAAAAGTTCATTGAGCTGGGGTTATTTCCCTATATGCTGAGCGAATAAGCCCCTTACTCCAGGACGTGATATTCTGTTCCGGTCGATATTTCTGTCCTTTTATGAGAAGTAGAAAGAGGTGTAATACCCCTCGACGCAACGGTTCTGTTCGTATTAATGAATCACCTGAAAGCCCGGACTAGGTCTTGTAGGTGGCCTTTAGTTGATGTGTCCAGAGAAGACAGAGGGTTCTTGACAAAAGTTTAGCTACCCGTGGAAGAGAGATGGTTCTCGACAATGAAAGGGGATGCCGTCATGAATAAGACTGACCCGTCTTGTCTGAACTTCCTTGTAAATCTGGTCTGCTGATAGGGCATGTATTTCGAGAATTCTGCCTGCAGTTGCTAATGCCATGAGGAAGCGGGTCTTGTAGGAAATGGAGCGCCAGAGTTGCCATTGAAAATCGTTCAGAAGGTATCTTATCCAGCCATGTTAATACCGAAGATAGGATCCGCTTTGAGCCTAGGGTTAACGTTTCTGGCCGTGTATACCCAAAGTTGGTGAGAAGGTCGCATAAGTCCTGGATTTGTCAGATATCCTCTCTCCGATGTTGACGAAAGGTGTCGGCGATCGTTGAGCGTTTACTTTGGATCGTATTAGGCATTAACTTGCTCTCTTCGAAGAGGCAGAGGAGGAAGTATCTGCGGTAACGATGCCTGGAGAGGTAAGATACGGTCCTTTGCGCACCACTGGATGAAACAACTGCCGTCTTGGTTATACGAGTAGATGAAGGAAAATCCAAATTCCGCGGGGTTTCCGGTGCAAAACTGATGAGGTAGTTAATTCACAACTCCTCCCGACGGAGTGATGCAATGAGGATGAGGCTACATGCTGATTGCCTTGCTTTCTGTATCACTTTGGAATCAGAGGTGTTCGGTGGGATTGGGTTGGTGTATGAGTTCAGGTTGGTCCAATCCAACGACAGGGCGATCACTGTCCAAGCTGTTGGGTCCGAGACTGGAGAGACAAAGGATGGAGTTTTGGCATTCCCAATTGTCGCAAACAGGCCCAACAACGGTCGGTCCTATCGGGTTCAGATCTGAGTGAGAACAGAGGGATGGAAAGACCATTCCTTCTGTACTAGTCGATTGTTCCGTGACGATAGGTCGGTCAGTGCCTTGAGGAGTCTCGGAATATGGTGAACCTGTAGGGCTTGTTGATGACAACACCATTTCAAAAAGTCCCACACCATGACGCAAAGGTCTGGAGACTGGGGTCCTCCTTTTTGAAGATAAATCACCATTGTATCATTGAGTTCCTCCTTGATGTTTGAGATCAGTCCCACACCATGACGCAAAGGTCTTGGGACTGGGTTCCTCCTTGAAGATAAATCACCATTGTAGGATTGAATTCCTTCTTGTTGTTTGAGATCAGTCCCACACCATGACGCAAAGGTCTGGGGACTGAGGTCCTCTTGTCGTAGAAGATAAATCACCATTGTAGGATCGAGTTCCTTCTTACTGTTTGAGATCAGTCCCACACCATGACGCAAAGGTCTGGGGACTGGGGTCCTCCTTGTTGCTGGAGTTAATCAAAATTGTAGGATTGAGAAAATCCTTGTTGTTAAGATAAGTCTCCACTGTAGAGTTGTCTGACAGAATGAGAACTCCCTTGCTATCTAAATATTCTTGACCCCAATGAAAGGCTTTCACAATGGCCGTCCTCTCTAGAATTATTGATATGAAGATGTTGTTCCAGGGAACAGCATGCACCGCTGGCGTTCTGAAACGATGGTAGTGGGCGGTCTCCCCAGCCTTTCGTACTTGCATCGGTACAGACTGTAATCTCTAGCTGGTGGACGCGTAGATGCATACCAGCCGTGAGCCAAGTTAGGTTGCTCCCAATTCCACCGGTGGAACCTCAGCTGGGTGCAGATTTTGAGAGTATGGTCCAGTAGGCAAACATGATGACCCCATTCCTGCAGAAAAACAGTAGCAATGCAGTAGAAGACGACCTAGGACCGTGAAGTCCGCTGCCGCGTAGAGTAATCCCGTGCGGATAGAATTCCTCCAACGAAGGTGCTACCGTGGGTCGTTTCAATGCCCGATCCTGAGGAGACAAAATATGGTGCTTGTGTATTGAAGTCCATACATAGGTGAACGAATTGTTGAGATGCTACTAGGTCGGATATTGTTGATGAGAAGTCCAGATTGGTAACAAGGGATATCATGACTGGTTAGAGCATACTCGCTGATGTTTGTACAGGAAGTTGTCCAGGTAACTTGATGTTGCCGCCATAGAAAAGGTCCGGACAAGCGCCATTACTCGACTCGTCAAACGAGGGAAGACCCAGAGGCCGACGTTGAGCCTCAATTGGGGTGCCATGAATTGATAGACGATGTTGTAGGCGGATCGCAGGAACGTCTCGGGAGCCTTATGAATAGAGGCAAGAAGATATGCGCAGTCTAAACCCACAGTGATGTCGTGGATATCGTTCAAAATGCGCTGTGGTATTTCCAGTGGGAACCAATGGGCGTGGATAAACGGATTCAGGGTGCTTAGGCCGATGACCAGACATAGAGAGTCGTTTGCCGTTGGGACCAACAAAAATGTGTGGAATGATCGATAGAACCCTCTCATGCTATATTCGCATGGTATGAAAATGTTGGAGCTTCGATAGGACGGTTTTCAGAGGTTTGTGTCCTCTGAGTGGCCCTTGGGTCCTTTGTTGATTCCCCGTACTATCCCTTTATCGACGATGTGTTTACAGAAGGGAGGGAAATGTGTCTCTTTGATGGCTTGTTAGCGTACTTCATCCATCGGGATGTTAAAAAGAAGGTAGAGAATAAAGGCCGTGCTCTCAGCTTAAGACTGACTCCCATGCATGTCCTGAGGTATTCTGAGTGGGAGAATATAAGCTATGTTCCAGTATTGGGTAAGTATTGTCGGAGAAACATATTTTACTAAGAAAAACTGGTTTCATAATAATACCATGATACCTAGATTTTGTTGAGATGTTCCATTAATTTACGGATTTTTTCTTCTTCGTCTCGATAGTATTTGACAGATATTCTAGATTTCGGTCAGTTTCTTCAAAAGTGACTCAGTCTGATGTGTAGAAACTGAACAGTTGACGCGGAACACCACAAGCTTTGTTTATCAACCACTGCCACATTTAATAACACGGTAAAACCAAAGTTTGCTCTATATAAGCTGTGCAAAATTGTGCATAATAATAATAATAATAATAATAACCATGACTTGCAACCATTAGTGGTAATTGTATTGTAGATAAATAAGAACAATTTAAAGCAAAACTTAACATGTTTTGTTAATCAAGTAATAAACTTTGAAACAGATCTGATTAAAATACCACACTCAGAGTGGTGTACTGCACATGGTTCATGTAATTTTTACATGATGTATATATTGCACTCTACACATTAGTATCGCCAGCCTTAGAAAAAATACAAGCATTGTAAATTTTTCTGATAAATTTTGTGATCAGTAAATTTATAATTTTTACAAGTTAATTACCACCACAACAACAACAACAAACCACGGATACATGTACATTGCACTAATAGAATCTTTTTGTAATCCTTGTTTGACGTCACTGTGTCGTGTGACCGCGCAACTGTGTCGTGTGACCGAGCAATTGTTAGGCAATTAGATGAATCGCGTTAAGCAAGACCGTTATTTCCATATTTACGATGGATGCAAGCAGGCACACGAGGATTTTATAACACATACATATCTTAAATAAGAACGAAGACACGACAATTAAAATACTTTGCAAGAAACCATTCAAATATCCAATGTATCACGTCAAGACAGCAGGCAGTAAACGCTGTCATGCTACGACGTTCTCAAGTTAACCGCTTCGGTGGCCTAGTGGTTAGAGCGTCTACCTCGGATGCGGGAGATCGCGAGTTCTAACCGCGGCAGAGTCATATGAAAGACATAAAAATGGTACTAGCAGCTCCCTCGCTTGGCGCTCAGCATTAAGAGATTAGTGTTAGGACTGGTCAAATATCAAATCAACAACCTATTTATAACTTACAAAAATGTCAAAAAGCAGATACGCACCAAACTCTATCGTCAGTCATGAAAAAAGTCAGCACAAAATACAAATTAAATATGCACAACACATAATAGTTGATGTCGGCATGAATGATAGTATTACATTAAAATGTATGGTTTTCCTTCTTTTCCAGGGATCTGTTGATTCAATCCTTGCAATGTTTTCTTCCTTCAGTGTAATTGCTGCATTACCTACAGCCAAAAGAGAGCAATATCTTGGAAGGATCAGAAATATTATCGAACAAGCTAACTTGGATCGCAACAACTTGATAATACCGTATAGTACAGATTTTCACTGTTCTTATAAAGTTTAGAGTTTATCAGTTTTGTTACCTGACTTGCAGTGCCTGTGGGTATGGTTTACCTTATGGAAGACCTTGTTTAAGTCACATCAAATGCAATGCCTACTTGTATGATTGCACACCTGTATTATTTACGTTCCGTTAGATAATTCTTAGATCACTTCACCTGAAATGCCTACCTGTATGATTTACGTTCCATAAGATCACGTTTAAATCACCTCACCTGTAATGCCTTCTTAGATGATTGCATACCAGTACGATTTTACGTTCCATAAATTCAGGCTTAAATCACCTCACCCGCAATACATACATGTGTGATTTACGTTCTTTAAGATCATGCTTAAATCATCATCATCAACACTATTGATTTTTAAATTTGCGTAAGTAAGAATGCATATGATTAATTGCAGTATTTTTATATAAATAAAGAACGACTCAGTCTGCTTTTTGTTCAATTTTTTTAAACAACATTGCACTAAGATCGATTGATAGACAGATAGGTTGTGTCTTATATACATATAAATTTACCAAAGCACGAAGAGATACACACGATTGGATTGCATTGAAGAGAACTGTGACTGCCTACCTACCTATCTGACTATTTCCATGTTACTAATAATAGGCGATTGCTTTGGACGGACGTGTTCATGATTTGTATTTTTCCGATTTACTATCCATCTGCTATTTTAAGAAATACCTTAACAAACAAAATAATTTTGTGTATCTTTCAAGATTCCTCCTTAAAGCCTGGTAAGTCACGACATTTGGAGATGGATTCCCGATGGATGAAATTCTGAAATTTGTATTATTTTGGATCACGCAATATGTGTACTAAATATTTAGCGCAATAGCAAAATTACTACCTGTATAGTGATTCATCACATTTATTAGTTAGTTTAACTTTTAGCACAGAGGATGAAAAAGGATCAAAGGTCAATATAAAAAAAAAAACTTAAATTACATTTGCCGCTTAATTAACACAGTGGTGATGGAGTCAAGATTATTCGATAGAATGATGTTACAGAATTTAATTGAAAACAGTAAGGTTAGCTTGTGACAAGATTGTTTACTCATTAATTTAACAGAAGTGCCAATTATTTAAATATTCAAGAAACTAAATAAATCCTGAGCATTTGAAATGCCTTACTACAAAGAACTCATAAAAATATGTCACTCTTCAGCACCTTTTTTGTCTGAATAACGAACGTATTACTCATTAGTTATGTTCTAAAAGTAAAAGTGATCTGACATTGTTGACAAAGAATGCGATACTTGTGTTCGATCCACATTTTCGCTCCCAATCCCAGAACACGTGAGATTGTTTCCATATAAAATAAACAAAGAGAACAAAGATCATTTGTGACAATTTTTGTTGTTGTAAGTAATGTAATCATGGTTCTATGTAGAATCTTTTACTGCGCGCAATAAAGGTTTGGGCACTTTGTTGTGTTATATATGGAAGCTAACAAAATTGATGCCAATGTTTTAGTCTTTATTCTGTTTACTTACAGAAGTTACCTTTTCGTAATTTTCTAATAATTATATATATATATATATATATATATATATATATATATATATATATATATATATATATATATATATACTACAAAAGGTTGCTGGAAACTACAAACCCAACTGAAATGAAATTTCAGTTCACGTGTTTTATAACCATGACAATGCTTTTAGAAATCTTAGTAATTTTAAGGGAGAATTTACTTTGAAGTTGATAAAACATATCCAGTAACTACTGTCATCGATAAAGTCATTAATACAGATGACACTTTCTAAAATCATATTGTTTAACAGCATTCTTACCTTCTATTTTTATTCTAGGATTAATCCGTGCAAACTTTTGTTTAAAAACAAAATTTCAGGTGAATTAATTTTAACTGATTGATATAATTCTGACAAAGGACCAAAACAGTTATGCAAGATTGAGATTGTTTTGTTATAGACTGATACAATCTTTGCCGAAAAGAAGAAATTATCGATAATTGGAACTGAAAGCTGCAGCAGACCTTTCCATTTCGAATTCCCATCCTTCAACATCGCCTTACACCACTCAGATACTTGTCCATTAATTGTTATACTTCATTTGGTTTTACACTAAAAAAAAAAGTTTAATCCCTTTTATAACTGATTTATCAAAATCACAAAATTTAATTAGTGTATCTGAACAAGCATCCAATAGAAACATATGATTTTTAGAAATCTATTAAAAGAAACAAACTGTGAACCGTATACTTTCTGGTTTCAAATATAAAAGCATATCAGTCAGTAATATTCTTGCCAATGTATCTCCCTTTCAAAGAAACTTTTGATCTTCATGTACAATAATTGTAGGGATTACAGTTATGATGCAATTTCATATAACACATATTGTTTATGTTTATCACCTTTTGATGTACATATTATGATACACTCTTTCGGGGTGGTGGATAATTTCCCATGTTCAAATCCAAAACTATACTGCCTTCATCCAAAACTAATATCTTTCCCCAGAACTTTGTAAATTTCTTCTGTGAATTAATCGGATCCTGATGTTGCATTTTTCAGAAAATAATTTTAGATTTAGATAAACTATACAAACATTCATTGAATCCTTTTAAATATTATTGAGCTTTGAAATATCGGAATAAAAAAGAAAAGTCTTAAGTTCAACAGGCGTCGTGAGGCGTTCCCCCCCCCCCCCCCTTTGTTTGTTGTTGTTTTAATTACTCTAATAAAATTTATTTTCTTACCAAAAATATTCCTGCTCAATTTCTGTTTCTGATTCATTATGTTTTCACAAATACAGGCAGCATTTTACGAATGGGGTTTCTATTTTCTGGATCTGTTCAAAATCCTATCCCTCTTTCATCTAATTTTAATAATTCGTTTGCATCATTTCTTTTCTTTTAAAGCTTTGTCTCTTTAAGCAGCTGACGTTCCCGTCGATCTCGAGATTATTTCTTGAAACAAGAAAATGATAATGCAATTCCCCTCATTTCTAACTGTAATATCTCAAAGGAAATTACCTGATTCTTCTAACAGTAAATCTCAAAGGAAATTACCTGATTCTTCTAACAGTAATATCTCAAAGAAAATTACCTGATTCTTCTAACAGTAATATCTCAAAGAAAATTACCTGATTCTTCTGACAGTAATATCTCAAAGAAAATTACCTGATTCTTCTGACAGTAATATCGCAAAGAAATTACCTGATTCTTCTGACAGTAATAACTCAAAGAAAATTACCTGATTCTTCTAACAGTAATATCTCAAAGAAAATTACTTGATTAAAAAGTAATATCTCAAAGAAAATTACTTGATTGACAGTAATATCTCAAAGAAAATTCCATAATTAACAGTAATAACTCAAAGAAAATTACCTTATTCTTCTAACAGTAAATCTCGAAGAAAATTACCTGAATATTCTAACTGTAATATCTCCAAGAAAATTACATAATTCGTCTAACAGTAATATCTCAAATGAAATTACTTGATTCTTCAACAAAAATGTACTCTTATTTTTCATTTTTTGAATGGTCTATTATAGTTTCTTCATACTTTCTGGGTCTTGGAGCAATGAATTATTAATTTTCCAAAATGTTGTTTTTTATCTTGTAATTTCCTTTTGAAATACTGTTTTCATTTGCACCAGGGCTGATCAGTCTTATAGTTACGTTCAGTATGACATTCTCAGCTTCTGTTAACCAATTTTCAGAGAGTAAAAAAAATCAAACCTTGCTTGCTTTTTTTACTAGGTTAATTTTCCTCCTTAATCTATGAACGCCAATACATCCCCACCCTGTCTATTGTAAACAGACATAGCTTGTCGCGTATATATTGATTTTTTTAATCTACTCAAGGTCCAGGCTTTACCTACCACACACTCGAAAACATTGCTAACTGTACTAAATGATTTTGTGCGAGTATTAAATGCTAGTAATATTTCCTTATTTCAAGCAACAAACTCCATTAATTTACGTGCACAGTATTAAAAAGTATAGCATTTTCTGTACAAAAGCATAACTCTGACTTGAATATTATATGGTTTTCATTTTGAAACTTCCAAATAAATCTCAATGTTTTATAAAATCGCGCGCGCACGTGTGTGTGTGTGTGTGTGTGTGTGTGTGTGTGTGTGTTTAAGATTTTCAGTAACGATATAGATATGACATGTTATGCATGGTCTAATGTGAACAATGCAGACCTGGTCAGCCTTAAAGACTTTATATTCAAAGTCTATTCTTAAACACGCGATTGCGGGAATGGCGCTTATTTATAACAAATCGCGCCAGAAAATCAACCGAATGTACAACAATCATGCATAATATTTTAAAGCCCTCCCTGCATTTGTTGTTAAATCGCTCATACAGTCAGAAATTACCGTTTTTGTTTCAAATCAGGGGCAGAAGACAGCAATGTTAGCTAAATTTTCACCTCTAGATTAGATTTTACATTTAACCATGATGAATGATTTTACATCATAGTTCACATAAGCCTATGGACCTTGCTTTTTCCCATAATTAGTAATTTTACATTATAGTTCACATAAGCCTATGGACCTTGCATTTCCTCATAATGAATGATTTTACATCATAACCCACATTTACCTATATAACAAGAAGAAACTTTTGACGACCTCGAGAGTAAACGACAGTTTGTTTCTCTTTCATATCACGTGCAACAGAAAATTTGAATGTGATACATGTGTTTTAAGGAAAACGTGTTTTTACTAGTAATCATTTGCTTGATTTTAAATAAATATGGCATTGAAGAAGACAATACAATTAATGAGCATACAGATATTGAGAGGTCAATACCATCGACCTTCACAATTCAAAGTCATGCAAAACTTACATGTTTTAATATCAATAAAAGTATTGTACTTCTCATTCATTTGCTTATGGCATTTATCACATTTTACAGGTGACAAGTTGATTTCCACAGATGTATCAACCTTCATAGCTTAATGTACAGAACAAAACTATTTAAAACGTGGCATTGTGTAAAAACGTGTTTCTTTTTTTTCCAAAATGTAGCCTATTAAAATCATATATATATATATATATATATATATATATATATATATATATATATATATATATATATATATATATTGGCCGCCGATTAAATTGTCCTTGATTTTCTTATGTTAGAAGTTGATGAAGTACATGTTTGCAATCAAATGTAAATCGCATTCAGTCTACTAAATTAAAGGAAAACATATAGATTGATAAGATTGATAATATTATTTAATTTTGTCAATATTTTTGTGAAATTATGAATTATCATTCGCTTACGACTCTAGTCAATATTAAAGGATGACATTGAGAATTAAACGAAGCGTTCTCTAATAAAAGCCCTTAATGTTGTCTTCCCCTGAAGCAAAAGGAAGACAACAATGTTAGATTACTCTTTGTCTTGGTTAGTTTTCATTCTCCAGTCGAGTCAGTCCTTTTACGTTTTGATTCCTCAGAACCAGTGCGCTTTCTTTTTGTGCTCACTTTACTTCTTGCTGAGTTTAGCATGGTTTTACTTGAACATCTCGACATCGGTTTCATTGATAGTTCTTTGTCCTTGTTTAGGTCTAACTGATAAAACTTCTTCAGCATCTTATCTTCATACTTCCTTTCAAAATTAAATTTTCCTTCTTCAAAGTTCGTTGTTGGAAGCCTACTTTGAGTTTCCTCTGTATGTTTTCGCAAAGCATATCCACGCATGTCATCTTTAAGATGAGCCGCCTTTTGCATAGAAACTCTTTGTTTAAGAAATTCATTTCTGACCAAAAACATCTCTTGTGTTAACATCTTTAGTTGATGTTCATGTTTCAACTCGAGCGTGTCCAGTTTCAGGTCGAGCGTCCTCTGGATGCTAATGTTGCCAATGAAAGGCAGTGTTGTATCTCGTACAGCAAATGACGTTCGTTTTCTGGTGCTCATATCTATTCAAACACGTAACTCAGCCTTTAACAAGAGATTATAACCCAAACTAATTCTATCACAAACTTAACACAACACTGTTTGCATTATGCAAGACTAGTTAAAAGGAGAGTAAGTTATCATAAATCTTGTTTAAGCTCTTTCTAACATATAACTTTCTATGTGGTTCCACCAGCTCTAGATATGTGTTCTATGTAACATAGATAATCCGTCCTCTTCGAACTTTGTTTACTCATTAATTTATATAACAGCTATAAAATGGACTCCATAAGTTTAACACGTTATCTTGTCCGTTGGTCACAAACTGAATGGTACATATTCTATTCGTTTCTTTAAGGAATATTTCCAAACACTAATTACTTCCAAGTATACCCTGATCAGATCTTCATTAATTATTAGCCAATTTTGTTCTTATGAAAATGTATATCCTGCTTTCTAATGCGTATCAAATAAATGTTGTTTATAAATGTCACAGATAGAACATGATATATTCCGTCGTTGTCAAACTTAATGCGCCGTCAGTGTAAGCGATTTTGACAGCGTAACTGTTACATTGTATGTTTTGAAATTCGTGGTAGGTTTTCGTCATCGAAAATCACGACACACACTGGATATGGAATAAAAAACTATATTTGTTGAAACCTTTATGAATTTAGTTTATTGAGTTTAAAACCAATCAGATCCTCTCCAATATCCGAAATATCACGTATTTTAATGTTTTGTCTCTTTAGATAATCTGATTAAACTGGTTATTGTGAAAGAGAAACATAAACGAATAACGAAACAAACACAACACACGAAATAAAGTAAATGCAGTGTATCATATTTCAACCCGATGATTCATGGAGACAATATATGCCACTGGGCTAAGTACAAAGTTAAAGAATACAGACTTCCCATGTGATACACAATACCGTTATGTCAAATGGCTTCCATTAGTAGACAGATATTATTACTATTATCTACTACTGTTCATGAGCTTTCTTCCATACGATAAGTCAGAAGGTCAGGAATAGGACATAGTGGAGTAATAGCGTGGTATTCATAAATGTACATGCATATTTTTGATATACAGAATTTGCCTTATTTAAATGTTAAATATGCATCAGCTACATGTAGATTTGACTTATATGACCTTGTCCGTTCGTATGTCAGTTTGGATGGTTGGACAGATAGACTCATGTATTCAACCATTATGACACTGCTGTTAAGAAGAATTCATTTCGTTCTGCCCATGAAAAAAAGCAAGACATTTATACTCCTTTTAATTTTTTTTCATAAAAACGTTCACTTCGACCGTTTAATAACAATCATAAGAATACAGTTTAGATACACACATATCTTTCTTAAAAAAATCTCTCGCTTACACATGCCGTACATTATTTGTCGTCAGCGCTATTATTTCCCCATTTTACAAACACAACGATTTTACGTCAGCGGTTTTGATAGGGCGAACAAAGAAAAGATTGATTGCATTCAATGCAATTTTAAATTATCAGTCAACTATATGAAATGCACGTACTTTGTACACCAAATTATACTTATTACTATATGATACAAAAATGAGTTATACAAAGTATATAGAGTGTCAACTCTGGACCCCTGATACAAGTGGACTGGCTAATATCGTAGTTCCCGAATGTGGCAAAATGAATGATGTCTATTTATAGTAAGGGTTTGAATCATAGAGCAAAATCAACGAGTAAACGATTTGATTCTGTTGGATATTTAATAGAAATAAATTTGGAGCAAATGATGATGTGCTTGAATTAGTTACCCTTCCTTCAATTTAAGGCTTCTTCTTTCGCCTTAAGAAGTAATAGAAAAATAAACAAAAATAAACCAGTGACCGTTTGTTTACTTGGATTTATGAGGGATATGGGTACTTTTCATTTTTTCAATTTATATTATTTTTGAAAGATCTAATTTAGTACAAAATTTAGTTTCTCAAAGAATCTGCCTGGACGATAAAACCAAAACTAAGCCTGGAAAGATATATCACATTGTGTTTTTGGTCTGAAAATTTAAAACAAAGAACAAACAATAGGGCTAGCTCCTTAAAGTTGCTGTGAATGTACATTTTATTTCAAAACGCAGTATTAACAAAGACATATCAATATTCATTATATTTGTTACCCAAAGATACACACATCAATGAGACGTTCCCATCAAATTTTCATGGTCGAAGTGGAAAAAAGTGGGGGCTGGGATAACTTTCCAACAATTTTTCTTTGATTGCATCTAAAAGAAAATAATTCAAAAATTAACTTTCAGGTAATAGTGTTACAATAAATTGTCATGCATTTTATGTCAGCAAGTTATATTAAACTCTTAGCTGAAACTGCACACGAGTATACATATCACAAAAGCTGTATCATATATTGTAAAAGATGAGTTCCATGTTTTTCATCAACTTTAAGGTACTTAATTTTTCTCTTTATAAATTTTCAAATTCTTCTATTTACACACACACACACACACACACACACACACACACACACACACACA